>JAQHUG010000125.1:183164-222321 GCA_028555095.1 Dicrostonyx torquatus
TTTTTTTTTACTGTTAAATCAGCTTGGCCATTGTAAACTCATGGACAATGTTACTGTGTTCCCACATCCAAATAGTTCATAGGATAATTGTATACCACTTTCTCATCTACAAGTGCTTTACCTATTCATCTTTGATGTTGACATCTGTGAAAATTATATCAGTGTATAAATTTGAAAAATGGAATCATGAACTATGGAAATATAAATATTTAATGAGAATTATTAAATATTTCAGATAGGAGAAGGATTTTGTTAAGCTGGATGTGTACCTTCCTAAGCTATAAACAAATAGATCATTGATGAATATAATCTCTGCATTTGGGAGACTGAGGATCCCTTGAGTTCAAGATTTCAAAATTAGCCTGGGCAAAACAGCAAGACCTCATCTGAAAAGGGCAACCAAAGAGTCACATTTTGTGTAACTTCACTCAAAACTTTAAAATAAGGATAATAATGGAAAATCTTCATATTTTGATACACTTAAGGGTACCAAGATCAAATGACAGTCTGAACTTTTAAAATGCTGTAAAGTCTTACATGTAGGCTGGGACTATTAGCACACACTTAAAACCAGCACTTGAGAGTCTAGTGTAGAAGACTTCCAAGTTCATTACTAATGGGACTACAAAGGAAGACACTCTGTCTGAGTTGAAACAAAATGGATGTAGGGCAGGAGAAGAAATGTAAGCAACATTGAACATTGTAAACTACATGGCTATTTTCAAATGTCTATAGAAGAGACAATAGTATAAAGCGTCCCTCGTGTACCTGTTATCTAGCTTTAAAGTCTGCCAGCAAATGGCCATATTGTTTAAGTGATACCCCGTAGATTATTTTAAGTCAAAATATATCACTTTATATGTATGTACAGTTAATTCTCACTATTTGAGGTAGTCATAGATCCTTTCTACAAAGTTTGTACAAATGACGAACTAGGGAATAGTGAATCATCATTTCTAGGGTAAATAGAGAACTAGCTATTTATAAGTGTATAGTCATATTTTCATCAGCTAATCAATGCAAAACTTCATTTAAAGATCTGTTTAATAGTAATTGTTGATTTGTTAACTTTGAATGCATAGCTAACAGCATTGAAGTATAATTCATACTTGAAGAAAGCTAATCTGTATCATCATGGAGATATTCTAGCACCTCAGAATACTAGACAGCACTTCATCCCTGTGGTTGTAAATGATGCAGTTACCCACAATAAACACAAAAATGTGAAGTACACGGCACTGCACAGTACTGGCGGCTGCTTGTGGGCAGTATAAGAGGGGAACAAAACAGTTGTCTTATTTGGTATCCGCTGGACACATGCTTCTCCAGTGACTCATATTGTTTGCTGGCCCCTAGTATGCCTACAAATGGCGAACAAATCTCTCTTGTTTTGAAGTTACATAGGAACTTTAGTATTATGGAGCTAGAGAGATGGTAGAACAGTTAAACTTGTTGTCCAATCTTGAAGATCGGAGTTAAGAGTCTAACACCAACCCACATAACAAGATGGGTGTCCTGTAACCCTGCGTCTGAGCTGTCAGATTTAGGAGGATCGTTGGAGCTTATTGGCCTTCATCAAAATTTCACACCCAAGCTTCAGTTGCAAGGAGACACCCTTCGACAAAGGAGCAGGAAGAGAATGATACAAGATAACACACAGTTCCTCCTTGTGGCCTTAGATCATTACTTGTGAGATTTTTTTTTTTTGAAAGAAAAAGCAAAACTGGAACTGGCAAGATTGCTTTTTTGTTAAGAGCACTGACTGCTCTTCCAGAGGACTTGGGTTCAATTCTCAGTACCCACATAGAAGCTCACAACTGTCTGCAACAGTTCTAGGGAATCAGACACCCTCACACAGACAGACAGACAGACATTCATGTAGGGAAAACACCAATGCATGTTAAAATAAATAAATAAAATAATCAACCTGGTGGTGGTGGCAAAAGCCTTTAATCCCAGCACTTGGGTGACAGAGGCAGGTGGATCTCTGTGAGTTTGAGGCCAGCCTGGTCTACAAGAGCTAGTTCCAGGCTACAAAGGTACACAGAGAAACCCTGTCTGGGGAAAAAAAAAAAAAAGAAAGAAAGAAAGAAAGAAAGAAAGAAAGAAAGAAAGAAAGAAAGAAAGAAAGAAAAGAAGGAAAGAAAGAAAGGCCCTCATAACTATTAATACTTAGAAAAATAATATCAATCACAGTTAAATAAAAGTATACTCAATTTTAAAACAAAGTACAAATTTAAACTACATAGAAGTACTATTATTTACCTATGCAAGTGAAAGACCACAAATTTGATGATAATATATGCAAGTCCAGTTCTTTATCTGAAGCCTTAGGGCCAAGTATATTTTAGGATTCAAAATTTTTAGATTTTGTTTTTTTTTAAAGTATATTTAGTCTATATACCAATGCTGTAGGAAGTAATGTTCCTAGCAGGTTATGTGTAAGGTCCCATTAATTGTTTATTGATAGTATATAAATATTCTGAGTCAGACTAATAAAGTATAAATACCTTTAGGTCAATCAAAGTCAAATTTTGCTGTCAAATGCTTTTAAATGAAGTCAAGTTTAAAATGCCTTCAAGTCAAGGACAAGTCTTAAAACACCAGAAGCAGTTTTGCATTTCATACTATTGGCCTTTTCAGAACTATAGAAACGGGATTATAGATATATTAGCAATTATCATTGAAAAATATTATCCTGTGTTTTGTTGGTTGAAGTGTATGTTGGTAAAACTTCTCTGGAGGAAGTATGGTATTGTCAGAATTTAAAGTATGTATATATACATTTTGATCCAACATTCTCATTTCTTCCTGTTGCCCTTATAAACAGATATATTTTCACCTTTCCTAAAAATGTCAAGTTTATAGAAGTATTTAGTTTAACCTTGCTACTGCTAACAAACATATTAACAGTGCCATAAATGTCTTTTAAGTAAATTACAGTTTTTTTTTCCTGAAGGGATATTAAAGAGAAAGAAATTTAGGTATTAATTTTGGCATTATCTTTCAAACAATATGATCATATATTTTAAAAATAGTTTTACAGAAAAATGTGGAAATAGTTGTGTACAGACTGTCTATGTGAAAGAGGTACTAGAAAGTCAATAACTGGAATCTAGTTTGAGAGGGAGATTTTAAGTATATACCATTTGCTATTCTCTGCATTGCTATGGGTAGAAATCACCTTGTTAAAATCAACCCAAATGTAGTTTAACTGTGATTCCCCAATATTTTTCTTATTTCATCCCATACACAAGTTTAAACATCATAGCTCTTCATGTTCTTTTTTTTTTTTTTTTTTTTCCGAGACAGGGTTTCTCTGTGGCTTTGGAGCCTGTCCTGGAACTAGCTCTTGTAGACCAGGCTGGTCTCGAACTCACAGAGATCCGCCTGCCTCTGCCTCCCGAGTGCTGGGATTAAAGGCATGCGTCACCACCGCCCGGCGCTCTTCATGTTCTTTTATTAGATATTTCAGCTAAAATGCAGAAGTTTTTCCTTAGGAAATTTACTAGTAAACTATTTGTAGATACTTTTTAAAAATTTTCTAGCAAATTCTCTGCCTCTAAAACGAGTTTCTCTGTAAAGCTGTCCTTTAAGTCATAGTCATGCCAGATACGATCATATATTCCTATAATGTTTGGGAGGCTGGACTACATAGTGAGACCTTATCTCCAAGAAAAAAGAAAAAGAAAAAAATGTAGTGTTTTGGAAAATATTTGTTTTTAAGTTCGTCTCTCCACAATCAATTGATGAATATCTATGACTTTGGAAATTTTCCAGGAAATTTCCTTTACAAATGAAATGAAGATTCATCTTCATTAATTCATCCTTTATTAATGAAGATTATTACTAATCAGTTTATTGAGATTAGTTGTGTTTACTTTAATATTAATGGATGGTTTTCATCTTCCCAATCATAGTAAAAAGTCAAAATGCAAAAAAATGTAATGTCTTTTTCTTTTTAGATGGAAATTCCTTCTTCGAGTATTATAAATCAGTACATTGCTTGTCAAGGGCCATTACCACACACTTGCAAAGATTTTTGGCAAATGACTTGGGAACAAGGCTCCTCCATGGTTGTAATGTTGACCACACAAGTTGAACGTGGCAGAGTAAGCTGTAGTTGAATCTTACCCATTACTTTTCAAATTACATTGTATTTATGTACTCAGAATATTCTTTTTGTAGCCTGTAATCTTTTCTTATGGTTTCATGATTTGAATTATTACAGCTAAATTCTTCAACCCATACTTGTGTTGAAAAATGTTACCATTCTTATCATTGTATTTGTTTAATATCATGTATATCTAAGAGGCCTGTGTGTGGAATATGTAAAGATTTCTTACAAGCTAAATGTTAAATGGCAAGATCATTTAAAAATTTGGCATATGGTCTAAATAGACAATTACCTATGATGCTACACCAACGTCTGTTAAGCACATAAGAAGATATTGGATATCCAAAAGTAAATATAAATTGAAATCACAGTGAGACACTACTTTATGTACAGTAGACTGACTAGAATAAAAGGTAGGCAGAGTGTTGATCACAGAGTGGAGAAAGTGCAGCACTGCACTGGAAAAGTGTGGCGGTTCTCAAAAAGTTCAACATAGTATTTCTGTAGGTCGTCAGTTTCAGTACTATATATACTCAAGGAACTGAAGGTATGTCCATGCCTTCACAGCATTAGCCATGAAATGGAAATTCACATATACCAAATAAAATGTAATATGTTTAAATTACTGAAGAATATTTGAGATGGGCGGTGGTGGCACACGCCTTTAATCCCAGTACTTGGGAGGCAGAGGCAGGCAGATCTCTGTGAGTTCGAGACCAGCCTAGTCTACAAGAGCTAGTTCCAGGACAGGCTCCAAAGCCACAGAGAAACCCTGTCTCGAAAAACCAAAAAAAAAAAAAAAAGAATATTTGATAATAATAATAACTGAACTACTGATACTAGAATTTGAGTGAGCCTGGAGAACATTGTACTAAGTGAAAAGTTCTTACAATAAAAGTTATTGTATGATTCTGCTTTTATGAAACATCCAGGATTGGCTATTCCATAAGTATAGAAAATAGATTAGTAGATGCCTAAGTTGAGAAAGAGGATGAAATGGAATAGAATGCACAGCGAATACTAATGAATATAGGGTTTTAGGATATGGTGAAAATGTCCTGAGAGTATTTAGGGTGATGGTTGTACAGTTCTATAAGGTATACTAGCAGCAATTGCACTTTAAATTATATTTAATTATCATATTTATTAATATGATAATAGGGCTAGGATTAAATAGTACATATCACACATGTACATACACATCTGTGGTAAAACTCTAATCAGGATATAGGCAAACAGATTGCTTACTATTATAAAGGGTTGTAAAAATGTGAATAATGACTGGGCGAGATAGCTAAGTCTGTAAAGCGCCTGCCATGCAAGCATGGGAACCTGAACTCAGGTCCCCAGCACCCATGTAACAGGTATGGTAGCATGTATCTATAGCCCTAAAACTGGAGGGTCAGGGCAGAGACAGGCAGATCCCTGAGCTCGTTGTCCAACTAGCTAACCTAGCAAAATTGGATGAGCTCCAAGTACAATGACAGACCCTATCTCAAGAAAAGTTAGTGATGGAAGATACCTAATATTGGCACACACACATGTGTGTACATGCATGTGCATACACACACACATACAATATCTACATGCACACATAAAAACATTAGTAGTTGGAAGATCTAAGTGAAGGGTATATGAGAAATGAATTATTTTCTGCAAATTTGAAAGTTCTTAGAATTTAAAGTACTTGAAAAGTCAGAGAATTTAAACTCCTACACCTATGTATGTAATTTTCTGTAATTGATCCTGTTGGTAATCAGGTTAAATGTCACCAGTATTGGCCAGAACCCACAGGAAGCTCATCCTATGGATGCTATCAAGTCACCTGCCACTCTGAAGAAGGAAACCCTGCCTACATCTTCAGGAAGATGACACTATTTAACCAAGAGGTAAGGCGTCAAGAGTGTCTGTAAAGACTTTGAAAGCTAAAATTATTTTAATATGAGTTGGTGTGAAATGAAAATTACTTGGCTGTTGATTAGAAAGATGGTTCAGCAGTTAAGAAGTCTTGCTGCACAGTCTTGAGCACCAGAGTTCAGATTCCAGCACTGATATAACAAGCCAAGCACACAGATTCCAGCACTGATATAACAAGCCAAGCACACCTGCAAGTCCTATAAACCCAACTCTGAACATCAGAGAAGAATGATGCCTGAGCAATGACGGGGTTCAGAGAGAGACCCTCTTCTAAAGGAAAGACTCTTCATACATTCACATAGAAAACTAAAAAAGTATAAATTGTCCTTAAAAGGATGCAGCTATTTCTGTTCCTTCTGTTGAAATACTGTATTTTAGTGCATTTTTACAGTATGGCAAGAAGAAAAGGGAAGGTGTTTTTATTCTTCTTCTAAAAGTAAAATGACATGAATGTTTATACTTTACAGGTAATTCCTATGTCAAACTATGTAACGTTTCATTTTCATTTAGAAAAATGAGAGTCGTCAACTCACTCAAATTCAGTACACAGCCTGGCCTGACCATGGAGTACCTGATGACTCGAGTGACTTTCTGGATTTTGTTTGTCATGTACGAAACAAGAGGGCTGGAAAAGAAGAGCCAATTGTTGTTCATTGCAGGTATTTTATTTCCTGCCCTTAATAAATGAATAATTGGCTGCTAGGGGAATACATACTGTATTTTGGCCTTTTATTGTGATTAATACTGTGATATTTAGAGCGAAAGCTGTGCCCTAAGGGAGGAAGACAAAGGAAATACTCTAACAGTGTCATTAACTATGGAAAGGGAAAAATAGCTATTTTTCTAGTTCTTTTCCTATTTTAATATCTTTGAAATTAGAATGTGTCTTACAATTGGTAACTTAGATCTGATGTAATACTGCCTTTATCTTCATGTGTTTGTGGATATAACAAGATATTCAGAATGGTGTAATTTATAACAGCAGGAATGTAGTTTTCAGTTTTAGAATGCAAAACTAAGTATGACCAGCAGAGGCCACTAGTACACAGACTTAGGGAATAAAGTGAAGATAGCCCTGTGGGCCTCTGAAGTTTAGCCAGTATTGAAAGTATCAGATCCAAATTGTTCCTTTGTTTGTTTGTTTCTTGTTTTTGTTGTTGGTTTGGGTTTATTTTTGTTTTGTTTTGTTTTATTTTTGCCCTTGTGTTTCCTCTAGATATTTTTGCCCTACTATACTTTTGGTGGTATTTTATCTTACTGATGTTTTTTATTACTTTAACATTTTTGAAATGAGGTCTAATATAACCTATACTGGTCTTATACCTTTTTGTAATTTGAATAACCCTGAACTCCTAATCCTTGGTCCTCCACCTTCCCAATTCTGGGGTTGCATGTGTGTACTGCCATCCCTGTCTTAAAAAAAAAATAAAACTTTTATGTTTTTATCTTTTTAATTCCCTTTATTATGTTTATCTGTGTTTTTGATTATTCAGCAAGCTTTCTTTTTCTTGTTTTAATCTGTGTTTTCATCTTCCCTTTTATAACTTGTCTTTACTCTTCTTTTTCCTCTTATTTAACATTTTTTTGCATCTGTTTTCTCTCCTTTATTGACGTCTTTCTTTATTTTATTCATTACTATTTCCACGTTTTCTCTAAATGATTTTCAGCTTCACAGTTTGCTTTTCATTACTTTTGTCATTTTCTCTTCTTTGGTCATTATGGTATATTATGGTCTTTGATCTATTTGTTTGTTTATTTGTTTTTGTCTTTTGTTTTTCAAGACAAAGTTTCTCTGTGTACCTCTTGCTGTCCTGAAACTTGCTGTGTAGACCAGATTGGCCTTGAACTCAGAAATCTGCCTGCCTCTGCCTCCTAAGTGCTGAAATAAAGGTGTGATCTACTACTGCCCGGCTGGGCTTTGGCCAGTTTTAACTGCATATCATATTCAGTGTGTTGTTACTGTTGATGAGCCAATTTGTTTCCCTCTCCCTTAGTGGTATTGCTGGGACTTTAGCCTTCAAATGTAGGCTGCTCACTAAGCAGATCCCCAAAGAAAACCTGATTGGAAATCCACTCCAACAGAAGCATAAATTAGGACACAGAAATAATCCTCAGTTACTAAATTCAAAGATAATAAGACAGATAAAACGTTGGGTGAATTCAAACATTTTCCTGTAAAAATTATCAATAACTTAAAGGAAGATACAAACAAACAGATAAATGAACTAACATCAGGACTTGAAAAGAAAACTGGCAGCATAGGTGAGAAAATAAGCAGAGTAGATGGAAAAGTTAATTTGCACATGAATGAGGAATTAATCAAAGAAATTGAGGTTAATAAAAACAAATAGAAATGTTGAAAATTAAAAACTCAGTAAAGCAAATTTTTAAATAAAATATAGAATGTGAAAAGCAGCACCAATAGGCTCGACCAGACAACAACAGTAAAAGAACATCAGGGTGTGGAGCAGTCGGAAGAGTGCTCTCCAACTTGATGGCTTGAAAGCAAGCAAACAAGGAGACACAACCAGAGCTTTCAGAACCTATAGGCTGTAATCAAGAGACAGAACCTCAGAATCTGGTTCAGAAGGAGTCAACATAAAAGCTAATGGCCTAGAAAATCCAATCAATGAAATTAGAGCAGTTTTCCAAATCTAGGGAAGCAATAAACATCGAAGCCCAAGAATTATTTAGAACCCAAAATTACATAACCAGGGAAAAACCTCTCCATGATACATTGTACTCAAAATGCCAAAAATATAAAACAAAAATCAGGATTAAAAGCTGTAAGAGAGCCAGACATAGTGGAACATACCTTGATTCAGAGGCAGGAGCATCTTTGTGAGTTTAAGGCTATAGTGAGCCCCTTTCTGAAACAAAACAAAATTTAAAAAAAAACTGTAGGCAAAAAAAAACCCAGCAACTCAGTTATAAAGCCATTGGCATAGGGACTTGAGAGATTGCTCAGCAGTTAAGAACACTGGCTGCTCTTGCAGAAGGCCTGGGTTTGATTCCCAGTACCTACAGAGTGGCTCCTAACTATCTATAAACCTAGTTCCAAAGGATTTGATACCTTCTTCTGACTTCTTGGGCCAGGAATTCATGTGATGTGCATACATACATACATATACACATGCCTCAGAATAAATTAATATTTCTGATAAACAAGGTTGAGATAGTGTAGTAGTGAGTGGCGAGCGGGACCCACCGGCCTCATTGCCCAGCTCCTGGCTGCTGGGCTAACTTACATTCAAAATAACCACACAAAAACTGTATTCATTTAAATACTGCCTGGCCCATTATCACTAGCCTCTTCTTGGCTAACTCTCACATCTTAAACTAACCCATTTCTAATAGTCTGTGTGTCACCACGAGGTGATGGCTTACCGGAAGATTCTAACCTACAACCTCGGGTAGGAACATCATGGTGTCTGTCGTCTTCCCTTCTCCCCAGCCTTCCATTCTGTCTACTCTGCCCACCTAAGGTCTGTCCTATCCTACAGGCCAAGGCATTCTCTTTATTAACCAAAGAAAGGAACATGAAATACAGAAGATCCCTCCTACACCAAGATAGTAAATTGTTTGGCGTGGGGGCAAGCACATCAGAACTTGCAATAGAAATTGCAAGTGCCAGAAAAGCATGGAATAGTATATTTCAAGCCCTGACCGTGAATAACCATTAAAACTGCTATATCTAACAAAGCTAATTCTTAATGTGAACAGAAATAAGGACATTTCAACACTAAAACAGCTCCTGATCACTAAGTCAGCATTGCAAAAATATTTAAAGGGATCCTAAATACAGAAGAGTAGAAAAGATAGATTCAATCAAGAGAGCACAGGAGAAATTAAATTTCATGAAAGGACAAATGAACAAAGGATACACATAGTAAGACAGTGCAATTGCTAATGCAGATAAGGAAAGTGAAAAGAACAAACATTAGTCTCACCAACCACAACAACAACCAGTAAAATTATAGGAAGGAAGGAGAAGGGAAAGAAAAGGAAAAACGGAAGAACCGTGCCTCCAACATAATAGAGACTAACTTCAACAAACCTGTAGCTAACTTTATTCTAAATGCAGAACATACAAAAATAGGCATCTTTCATTTATACAAGTAACAAATTTGTCAACAAAGAATTTGAGGAGTTCCATTTACAATAGATTCAATGAATAAAATACCTAAGAATAAACATAATGAAGGACATTAAAGACCTCTACAATAAAAAAATTTGAATACTGGCCAAACGGTGGTGGTGCACGCCTTTAATCCCAGCACTCGGGAGGCAGAGACTGGCAGATCTTTGTGAGTTCGAGACCATCCTGGTCTACAAGAGCTAGTTCCAGGACAGGCTCCAAAGCTACAGAGAAACCCTGTCTCAAAAAAAAAAAAATTTAAATACTGAAGAAAGTAATTGGATACACTGAAAGCCGAATAGACCTCTCATACTCTGGATTTCCAGAATAAATTGTAAAAATGTCTGTTACTAAAAGTACAGACTGAACATAAGCCTTGTCAAAATTCTAGTGACATTCTCTACAGAACTGGAACAGACAATCCTAAAACTCACGTGAAAGCACAAAAGACCCCAAATAGTGCCCCCCATCATAAGCACCGAGTATAACAGTACCTGATCCCAAACTATACTACATAGCTATAGTGAGAAAATTACTGGCATAATGTAGACATGGAGACCAATGAACTAGAATAATGGGTCCAGAAGTAAAAGTACACAGTTACTTCTACCATTTTACAAGTGTTGAAAACATACCTTTTCTTTGGTAGCATAGGTCAGTTTCAGGGCTGGAGAGATGATGGCTCAGTGATTAAAAGTACTAGTTTCCACAGAGGACCAGGGTTCAGTAACCAGCACACACATGGTGACTGACAACTATCTGTATCTCCCATTGATGGGAATATTACCTTCTTCTGACCTGCAGGAAACAGGCACATGCACATGGTGCACTTACATACATGCAGGCAAAACATTTACATACATAAAAATAAAATATTTCTTTAAAAAACAAATGAGATTCAGTGTCAAAAATGGTGAGATATTTGTGGCTTTTTTAAAAAATTGTTTTACATATTTTTTAAACTTTTTAAAAAATATTTATTTATTATGTATACAATATTCTGTCGGTGTGAATGTCTGCAGGCCAGAAGAGGGCACCAGACCTCATTACAGATGGTTGTGAGCCACCATGTGGTTGCCGGGAATTGAACTCAGGATCTTTGGAAGAGCAGGCAATGCTCTTAACCACTGAGCCATCTCTCCAGCCCCTATTTGTGGCTTCTTTATAGTAGAGAAATCTTCAATAGCTACTATAGTTATGCTTATAGATTATGTATCCAGGAGGTTGTTTTTTTTTTAATATCTCAGTGGTAAGTTCGATATAAATTAACTTTGTTTAAAACATTGACTTATATGATATAAAACATAATTGTCATTTATGTAATTGTTAATGTATTATTTTAGATCTACTTTGCATTTTAAAATGGTTTTAAAATATTTAACAGTTGACTTTCTCCCATGAAGTAAAACCTTAAAATGAAATTGTCTTTTTTTTCTATTGTGATACTTTGCTATTTCTGCAGAAAAATCACAAGTTTAACAATTGTACAACTAAAACTTTGCACACCTTTCTCTCTCTTTTTAGTGCTGGAATTGGAAGGACTGGGGTTCTTATTACTATGGAAACTGCCATGTGTCTCATTGAATGTAATCAGCCAATTTATCCGCTAGATATTGTAAGAACAATGAGAGATCAAAGAGCCATGATGATCCAGACACCTGTAAGCACTATACTTCATTTGTACATGTATCTCCTACACATGCTTGAGCTACTTACAATCTTCACTCTATGTCTTTTCTTCTTACACACAGACAAACACACATGTTTATGACACAGTCCTACTATGTTACTCAGGGCAACCTAGAATTCTGTATGTACCCCAGGCTGGGTTCCAATCTCAGCCTCCAAACAAGTATGTGCCTTAAAGCCTACCTCAAAATTATACTTCCATATTTTTAATTCTTACTCAGAAATTATTATTCCATATTTTAATAGTCACCATCACTTGGTATTATAAAGAAAAATGATAAAAATGCAGTGCCATGTTCATCTTGTCATATATATGGATATATAATGTCTATCTTGTCATATATTAGGATAGCAATGCCTGCTTGCTTCCTGGTTTCATTTAATTGGAATACTTTTTTTAACCTTTTACTTTAAGATGGTTATCTTTAAAGTTAGAGTGAGATTTTTGTGGACAGCAAGGAATAGATTTTTGTGTCTTGATTGGAGAATTGAGGCCATAAAGCTGTTATTGAAAGGTATGTATTGATTGTACTCATTGTTTTTTATTTATTGATTTAGTTGTTTGTATTGTTATTTGTACCAATAATTATAGCATTATAAGCTATACTTATTTTTTTTTCAGGACTAAATATTGTTTCCTGTATTCTCTACATGGCTGGTTTGATGGACACTTTTTTTTAATATTTGTATCATGGAAAGTTTTTGTTTCTCGTTCAACTATATCTGACAGTTTTGCTGGGCACTTTAGTCTGAGTCGGCATTCATGGTCTTTTAGAACTTGAATATATTGATGTAGCTTCTTGTAGCATGAATAATGAAAATCCAGAGACAGAAATTGGGGTTCAAGCTGACCTTCAGAAAAGCAAAGCAGCCAATCACTAGAGAGACCTTTTACCTCTACCAAATCTTCAGACCGAAAGGGCAAGATCCTGTCTCCACAAATCTTCAGACTCCACACACCACTGAGTTCCTGTGTCTTCCCTTTTATAGTTCTCTCTCCAGCCAGCCATATTGCTCCTGTTTCAACCTCCCTAGTGCTGGGATTAAAGGTGTGTGACTCCCAAACATTGTTATTAAAGGTGTGAACCACCACCACCTAGCTCAGTCTTGTGTAGCCCAGCAAAGTTTTGAACTCACAGAGATCTTCCTACCTCTGTCTCCCAAGTTTGGGGATTAAAGTTGTGTGTCACCATTCTCTAGCCTGTATGGCTAGCTATTGTGGCTATCTTGAACTCTGATCTTTAGGCAAGCTTTATTTATTAAAACACAAAAAGGATACCACTATATTTTCCATCTTTTGTCTAAAATAACGATGGTTATAACTAATATAAGAAAAACTGTATACAATAACAATATAATATAAAATAACAAAAAAATATAATTTATACAGGCAATAACAATATATAATGTATACAATAACAATATATAATTATACAGTCAATAAATACATCAATGATGTCTAGTCCATTTACATCTGACAAAATCAGAGAAAATACTCCATTAGCTATTCTATCTTAGTGAATCCAAAGTCTTGTACCTAATTTACTTTCCATCATAATACTTACTTTCTGCCTCTGGTAATCAAGGAAAACTATAACTATCTAGTCATGAACTTCCTCAGAGATTCAAGAAGGAAATAATATTAACTGAGTAAGCAGGAAGTGCAAGGAAACAACTTCCAATAAATGTAAGAAATGGCAGAAACAGCTGGCTGCCTGGACATTCACCCAAAGTTCCTCTGCAATATTGGGGCATCCATCTTCTGCCTACAGGCCTAGAATATTCAACAGACTGTTCTGTGAAGCAGGATATTCTGAAGGGCTGTTTCACTTTGTCTTGACAATATCTGGCAGTCACTCTCTTTTGTGTCCTGCTTGTCCAATTAGGACAACATACTGTCAGCAGTCAAAGCAAGGGCATTTTTTTTTCCCCACTGGCTTAGATTTGCCACAAAAAAAGTAAACTCCATGTGGAGTTTCTTCTATGTCCATTATCTTCTCTGAAGTAGATTAGTGCTGCCAGGAACAGATGTGGCTTGTTGTCGTTTTTTTTTTTTTTTAAAAGAGCCTATGTTATTAAAATATCTTAAATGCCACATTTGGTAGATCTCTGAGGTGTTTGAAGTTGACCTGTCTATCTAAAGTATATCTTTGTATGACCTTGAAAACTTACCTCATCTGACAACAGGATCAATTGTAATAGGTAATTATCTACCAACCTCTATTTCCTTATTATCCTAAACAGTTGATAATAATAATTTTCAAGGAATAGAAATTTGTATTACATTGTTAAATGAGTTGTGTAGGTATAATACCTTGATCAAGAAGTATATGTACAGTACGTTCTACCTAATTAATCTCAAAATTGCATCAATATACAAAATTTGTATACAATATATAAAAGTCCACTCACTCCAAAGTAAAACATTTACTAATAGTGGTTGCTTTTTAAAAGTAGACTCTTATTTCTTTTCAGAGTAGATTCAATAATCTACCCTTTTATCCTATTATATCTATATCCCTCTTTTTCTTTTCCAAACAAGAACCTGGAATCTAATTTTCATTGGGTTTTATTTATTTATTTTACCATTAGGAGTAACAACTTGTAACCAATCCCCAAATAGTGACAAATATCCATAATCCACTGAAAGACCAAAAGCCACTCACCCCACATCTTGGGGATATGGTTGTTGTCTTCTTAAATTTACTTCCTGCTGGACTGGAGAGATGGCTCAGAGGTTAAGAGCATTGGCTGCTCTTCCAGAGGTCCTGAGTTCAATTCCCAGCAACCACATGGTGGCTCACAACCATCTGTGAGACCTGGTGCCCTCTTCTGGTGGGCAGGTATACATGCAAACAGAACATTGTATACATAATAAATAATTTTTTAAAAATTATTTCCTGCTGTCTGGGGAAGAAGGCATCTTTAGGGGATCCTGAAAAGAAAAATTTGTGTTGGCAAGTCCTGGGAGAAGTAGCTGTATCATTCATTTGCTGAAAGTGCAGGGTTACTCTCAAGTCCTGGCTAGAGTAGTCTGTTAGGCTGGATCATCTCACACACCTCGAAATTGTTCTAAGCAGTTTGTAGTCCAAAGCCGATCTTTATATGGTGTTTTTCAGTGGTGTTATCATAGTCCTGAAGGAATCGTTGTTGTAGGGCCCCCATCCTCCTTTTGGAGACTTCAAAGGTCACTCTTAGACCTGCTCATGGTTCACTGCAGAAAACTGATAGAGATTCAAACCCTAAATCATGTACAGGAAAGTAGATGAAACCTTTTTCTAGAATCAGTTAGTACTCTATATGACCATTAGTATCATGACAAAAGTTTAAAATATAAATATATACTAATCTTGTAAAACATAAATCTTATAAAATGTATACCTTAAAAAAAACTGTTAAAGAGTCATTATAAAACCAAAGAATCAATGAGCTTAGTATCAATAAAGTTGTCCTTTAATATTTGTTTTTCTTCTGTCCCATATCATGGCTCTTCTGACATGACACAGAGATTTTGGATTTTACTTTAATAAGCTTGCTTGGATTTAGAGAAGGAGAGAGCCACGCTTGAACTCCAAAGCCAGCTTCAATTATAATTAGACGGAGACTGTAAAAAGACTATTTTCAATATATGTCTGTAGAGATCAGCAGAAATGCCGGATAGTGGTAGTGCACACCTTTAATCCCAGCACTCGGGAGGCAGAAGCAAGTGGATCTCTGTGAGTTCAAGGCCAGCCTGGTCTACAAGAGCTAGTTCCAGAACAGGCACCAAAGCTACACAGAAGCCCTGTCTTGAAAAAAACAAAACAACAACAAAAAAGAGACTAGCAGAATCAAATATTTAGGAAGATTTATAACGTTTTATACTGTTGGAAATGGGATATCCCAACAGGCTAATTTACTCTTTGACACTTTTTTTTTTTTCTGGATGATTTGTCTTTTTCCTTAGATGTCTCATTTGTCGAGTAGTCTTCAGATTCCTTAGCTGAATACCTTTATTCTCTTGAAAAGACAGAAACAAAACCCTTCCCCAACCCTAATTTTGAGGAGATTGTCTTTTGGCAAGTTATAGTGATCAAATGAAAAGCATTTGTTAGTTTTATATGTTAGTTTAGTTAAAATGGCCATGCTGTTCAATGATCAGCCCTTCTAATTAAGAGATGTCTCTTGTTCAAATTGAATCTTTATCAATTCTGATGTTATCCCTAGCTTTTCTTCTCCTGTGGAAACAAAAGCAAAACCCCTTCCCCAAGGTAACACGTGTTCTGTTTTCTGTTCTGAGGTCAATACATCTTTAAAGTATATCAGCTGATTTAATTACTTTGTTTTTTTCCTACTATCCAGTGTTTCTCCACAGTTGTTTCTTTCTCATTAACACTTAGAAAATTCAAAGTTAATAAAGCATTATGCAATCTATTTCTGGGGGTATACATCATCCCTTTCTGTTTATTTAACATAGCTTTCAGAGTTCAATTTGATTTTTCTATAATTGTCTGTATGATTGTGTGATATACCTATAAAATGTTATATATTATAAGCAAAAAAACCTGATTCATTTTCTTAGAGACATATGCTGAAACATTGTCTATTTTTATTTGTACAAGTATACCCATGATGACCATAACTTCTAGCAAATGTGTTATCACTGAATCAGCCTTTTCTGAACTCAAAGCAGTTGCCCATTGAAAACCTGAATAGGTATCAGTGGTGTGGTATACTTATTTTAGTTTTCCAAATTCTACAAAATGGAACACATCCATCTGCCCAATTTTATTTCTTTTTTTTTTTTCCTTTTTTTCCGAGACAGGGTTTCTCTGTGGCTTTGGAGCCTGCGCTGGAACTAGACCAGGCTGGTCTCGAACTCACAGAGATCCGCCTGCCTCTGCCTTCCGAGTGCTGGGATTAAAGGTGTGCGCCACCACCGCCCGGCGTCCAATTTTATTTCTTTGAGTACCTTTTGGGTTACTTTCTCAGGTAGTAGTGTTTGATTATATCAAAAACAAGTAGGATATTTCTTAGCTTGGTGCCACGTTCATGGAAAAGTCTTTTTTTTTTTTTTAACTTTTACTATTGACATGACGTTCCTTATAAAATTCTCAGGCCATCAACATGTTTCCAATCTATCATTGATCCATTTCTGCATTACCTTGTGCTAGAGGGCCTGACAGACCCATATGGGATCAGATGTGTGTTATGTTTATGGGATGATGCCTATTCCTGATTATATCTTGTAACTGAATAAATAATGCAGTCAATTCTGTATCATCTGGTTTATATTCAGCAGTTTCTATATGCAAAACAACTCTTTCTGCATATTCTGAATTGGTAACTATATTAAGAGGTCTTTTAAAGTCACTTAGTACCATAAGAATAGCATATAATTCTGATTTTTGGATAGAATAAGGGCTTTGATTTCTTTACTTAAATTTTCTAATTTGTAACCTACCTTTCCTGATTTATTTACTTCAATATAGAATGTAGGAGCTTCAGTTGTTGGTGTGTCTCATACATGTGAGGAGTTAGTTCTCTTTATAACTTGAATTCTGCTTTTGGATAGTTGTTAATTTCTTCCAAAAAAAAATACTATAAGCTCTTTGCCAAGGTTCACTTTCTACCCCTAATTTGTCAATTTCATCATTGTTAAAAGGTGGTATAATTTCTACTGGGTTTATTCCTGCTAACTGATTCTCAATTTTCCTTTTAGAATCAGTTCAGAGATCTTTTGTATTTGGGTCTTCAATTCTGTTCCATTGGTCAACCTGTCTGCTTTCATGCCAATACCAAGTTGTTTTCATTACTGTAGCTCTATAATAGAGCTTGATTTCAGGGATGGTGATGACTCCGGAAGTTCATTTACTGTACAGGATTGTTTTGCCTATCCTGGGCTTTTTGTTTTTCCATATGAAGTTGAATGTTGTTTTTTCAAGGTCTGAAAAATTGTGTTGGGATTTTGATGGTGATTGCATTGAATCTATAGATTGCTTTTGGTAGAATTGTAATTTTTATTCTGTTGATCCTTCCTATCCAAGAGCATGGGAAATCTTCCCATTTTCTAGTCTCTTCTCCAATTTCTTTCTTCAAAGACTTAAAGTTCTTGTCAAACAGGTTTTTCACTTCTTTGGTTAGTACTACCCCAAGATCTTTTATGTTATCTGTAGCTATTGTGAAGGGTTATGTTTCTCTGATTTCTTTCTCAACTTCTTGATCATTTGTATATAGGAAGGCTACTGATCTTTTTTTTTTTTTTGAGTTGATTTTGTATCCTGCCAGATTACTGAAGGTATTTATCTGCTGTAGGAGTTTCCTGGTAGAGTTTTTGGAGTTATTTATACTATCATATCATTTGCTAATAGCGAAAATTTACCTTCTTCCTTTTTAATTTGTATTCCCTTGATATCCTTTTGTTATCTTATTGATGTAGCCAGAACTTCAAGAACTATGTTGAATAGATTTGGAATGAGAGGACAGCCTTGTCTTGGTCCTGATTTTAGTGGAATCGCTTTGAATTTAGCTCCATTTAATTTGATGGTGACTGTCAGCTTGTTTTTATTATGTTTAGATATGTTCCTTGTAGCCCTGATCTCTCCAAGACCTTTATCATGAAAGGGGTGTTGGATTTTGTCAAATGCTTTTTCAGCATCTAATGAGGTGATCATTTTTTTTTTTAGTTTATTTATATGGTGGGTTACATTTTTCTTTTTCTTTCTTTCTTTTTTTTTTTTTATGTGTTCTTGGATTTGGTTTGCCATTGTTTTATTGAGTATTTTTGCATCCATGTTCATGAGGGAGATTGGTCTGTAATTCTCTTTCTTGGTTGAGCCTTTGTGTGGTTTAGGTATCAGGGTAACTCTAGCCTCATAAAAGGAGTTTGGCAATGTTCCTTCTCTTTCTATTATGTGGACCACTATTATAGGTGTTAGCTTATTACCTCTTTGAAGTTCTGCTAGATTTCTGCACTGAACTATCCAGCCTTTTTTTTTTTTTAATTTCCTTGCAGGTTATAGGGCAATTTAAATTGCTCACTGGCCTTGATTTAATTTTGGTATGTGGTACCTATCCAGAAAATTGTCTATTTCTCTTACATTTTCCAATTTTGTGGAGTATAGATTTTTATACTAATGACCTAATGATTCTTTGGATTTCCTTGGTGTCTGTTGTTATGTCCCCCTTTTCATTTCTGATTTTGTTAGTTTGGATAAGGGTTTGTCTATCTTGTTGGTTTTCTCAAAGAACAACTCTTTGTTTCATTGATTCTTTGTATTATTTTCTTTGTTTCGTTTTATTGATTTTAACCCTCAATTTGATTATTCCCTGTGGTCTAATCCTCCATAGTGAGTCTGCTTCTTTTTCTAGAGCTTTTAGGTATGCTGTTAAGTTGCTAGTGTGAAATTTCTCTACTTTCTTTATGTAGGCGTAGGCTCTTTGTGCTATGAACTTTCCTCTTAGCACTGCTTTCTTAGTGTCCCATAGGTTTGGGTACGTTGTGCTCTTCATTTTCATTGAATTCTAGGAAGTCTTTAATTTCTTTCTTTATTTCTCCCTTGACCAGGAGTGGTTCAATTGAGCACTGTTCAATATCCATGAATTTGTAGGCTTTCTGCAATTAGTGTTGTTAAATTCTAACTTTAAACCACAGTGATTCAATAAGATGTAGGGGCTTATTCCAATTTTTTCTTTTTGTATCTGTTGAGATTTGCTTTGTTACCAAGTATGTGGTCAATTTTAGAGACGGTTCCATGAGGTGTTGAGAAGAGCATATTTTCTTTTGTGTTTGGGTGAATTGTTCTGTACATGTCTGTTAAGTCCATTTGTGTCATTACATCTGTAAGTTCTCTTATTTCTGTTTTAAGTTTCTGTCTGGTTGACTTGCCCATTGGAGAGAATGGGGTGTTGAAGTTTCCTACTATTAGTGTGTGGGGTTTGATGTATGATTTAAGCCTTAGTAGTGTTCCTTTTATATATGTTGGTGCTCTTGAATTTGGGACATAGATGTTCAGGATTGAGACTTCATCTTGATGGATTGTTCCTATGGTGAGTATATTTTGATTGAATTTAGTTTGAAGTCTATTTTGTCAGATAGTAGGATAGCTATACTTGCTTGTTTCTTAGGTCCATTTGATTGGACCTATTTTATAACCTACATAATTAATAGAATCTCCTTATTTTTTTCAGGAGCAATTTATAATCCCCAACAAGGCAAAATTTTCTTTACTTCTTCAAGCATTCTTTCTGAAGTATCTACATTTGAATCAGATAGTAAAATGTCATCCTTTTAATGGTAAAACTATAGGTTGAGGAAATTTCCTATGTATCATTTCCAACAACTGCCTTACAAAATATTGACACAGGGTAGGGTTATTTAACATTCCGTGTCTCAGAGCCTTCCACTGATACCTCTTATCAAGCTGAGAATTTTTTTTAAGTAGGAACTGTGATGGCAAATTTTATAACTATAAGGGGCCATCCTTTAGGCAGTAGAGAAAGAAAGGGAATGCCAGATGGTAGAGAGCCCATTGGCTGAATCACCTTATTAACAGCTTTTAAATCTGTTACCATTCTTCACTTTCCAGATTTCTTTTAAGAACAAATACAGTAGGATTCCAAGGGCTATTTGATTCTTCAATATGCTGAGCATTTAGTTGCTCTTTTACCAACTGTTCTAAACCCTGCAGTTTCTCTGTTGTAAAGGCCATTGTGCAACCCATACATTTTTGTATTTCAACCATTTTATTTTATTTTATTTTATTTTATTTTATTTTATTTTATTTTATTTTATTTGAGACAGGGTTTCTCTGTAGCTTTGGAGCCTCTGTCCTGAAACTAGCTCTTGTAGACCAGGCTGACCTCGAACTCACAGAGATCCACCTGCCTCTGCCTCTTGAGTGCTGGAATTAAAGGTGTGCATCACCACTGCTTGCCAAAAACATGAATTTTTTGTTTGTTTGTTTGGTTGGTTTGGTTTTTCAAGACAGGGTTTCGCTGTAGTTTTAGAGCCTGTCCTGGAACTAACTCTTGTAGACAAGGCTGTCCTTAAACTCACAGAGATCCACCTGCCTCTGTGTGGATCTCCAAGTGCTGGAATTAAAGGTGTGTGCCCAGCTTTTAACCATTTTAAAGGTAGGGCTGTTGGTGCTTTTTGAAATATCAACAGCTGTTCTGCCCTGTTCTTGTACAACCTGAATAGTCAGTGACTGTTCTTTATAATGCCTTGTAATATTTTTCCCAGAAACATATGTTAATTTGTGGTTTATTTCTAAGATTGGGGGAATATTAATCTGAGTATTCCATTGCTGTAACGAATCACATCCCCATAAATTTATTGTTATGTTAGTCACATATGATTTTAATATTCTCTGTCCTTTTGGCCCTATACATTCGACCCATCTCACATTCTGCTTTACCTGTGATAAAGTTCCAATCCCTAAAAACTAAGCATTTGCATCCTGTAGGGGCCAATTTGGGTGCCAAGATTCTGATGACATGATTGTTATATCCCTACTTGTGTCTACTAGACCTTTCGTGATGTCATTTATTTGTATTTTTAATTTTGGTCTTTGCTCATTTATAGAAGTTTGCCAAGATACTCACTTTATGGTTTACCCTGAATTTTTTGTTCTCTCTTTTATAGCTATTCTATTATCGAGAGCAGTATGTTTTCTTACAATGGGCATTAGGTTCTTTAATTGCTTTGAGAAGGAGTTTCCTCTAAGATGACAGGAAGCAACTGAATCACATTTGGCATAGGGGCCTCCGAGAGTCCCCTCAAGGAGTTTCCCAATGGTAAAGGATTACCTTGAATATGCCTTGTCGACCTACATCCATTAGTTCAATGCCTTCCTTTACTACACTTTCTGCATAATCCAGAAGGGAGGGACTTTTTGAATGAATTATGCTTAGTGAAAACATGGTTTCTAGGAACGCCCTGTTTACATTCCGTTTTAAGATAACCTTGTTTGCCACAATTGAAACACGTGATATTTCAATTTTTTCTTCAAACCGCTGGAAATCACCTCTCCTACCCAAGTACCATCATGGTCATGAGATTCAATATTAATTGTATATTGGATCCATTCCTCCAGAGGTGCTGACCTTGTCCTTGACAGCCTAATTCTCCTTTTACATTAAGAATTAGCATTTTCAAAAGCCAGATATTCAATTATTATTTGTCTAGCTTCTGAATTTGGTATCATTGTATCTGATCTATATCATCTATCTGATGTCAGTCTTTGTAAGAAATCCGTGAAGATTTCTTTTGGGCTCCGTATTACTTTAGTAAATGATTCAATCTTCTTTCCTACTTCTTCAATTCTGTTGCAAGCATTCAAAGCTACTGCATGGTATAAAGACAGGATGCGACAACCACATAGAGATTGCTTTTCCACAATAGCATAATCTCCTTCTCCAAGAACTCGATCTGGGAGATTTCCATACCTCTAGCTTTACCCCCTTGTTCACTAGTGTTACCCACTTCTCTGAACTAGGTACTTTATTGCAATTTTGGACCAGGCTCTAAAACAGCTTTAACCAACTCTATCTAGTCTTTAGGAATAATTCTATTACAAACTGACCACAAGTTAAACATTTGCTTCACAAAAGGTAAATATATGCCATATGAGTCTATTGCTTCCTTGAATCTTCTTAAATCTAACATTGGCTCAGGAATTCATTCAGCTCTTATAGAGCCTCTGGTATTTGAAAATTCATGTAAGCTTACTGGATGCATTAAGGTTGTTTATTTGAAAACATTAGGCTGGGGTTAAGAGCACTGGTTGCTCTTCCAGAGAACCCGGGTTCAATTCCCAGCAATCACATGACCGCTCACAACTGACTGTAACTCCAGTTCCAGGGGATCTGAAACCCTCACTCAGACATACATGCAAGCAAAACACCAACACACATGAAATAAAAATAAATAATTTTAAAAAAGAAAGCTTGAGGCTATTCCTCTCTATTCTTATAATGCAGGATTGAAATTGATTCTCCATTAAATTCCTCTGTCTGGATTTGAATATCTCTATTAATCTATTTTATTAAGTTTTTCTAAAACTTCTATCTTAGCACTCAGATTAACCACCTTTTTTAGTAATAAAAAATGATAATGCTGGTAATGTTTACAATTGATATTACGTAAATCCCATCTAAATTAGTTATCCTCTCATTTAATCATTCCATTTTCAAACTGTCTAGCATATTATCATACACAGACCCAAATCTATTCCTCCCTTTGTGAATTCACAATTTTGTTACCAAATCTGCAGACGATGTTGATGAAGATGTGAGGCTGAATACTGCTGCACTGAGCAGTAAAAGCCTGACTGGATTTTAAGGCAGCTACCTAGTTTTGCAGCAGCCCTAATAGGAGATTCAGGGAGAGCCTGCCAGGAGACAAAAAAGAAGAACCTAGCCTACGGCTAGCCTTGAACTCACAGAGATCCACCTGACTTCTCCTTTTTGTAAATATTATTCCTTCCCTTTTAATATTTCTTTATGTGACACACAGAGAAAGACAAAGAGTAAATATGCAAGTCTGTGTGTGGAGGTCAGAGGGGGATATTAGGTATCCTCCTTTGTCACTCTCTACTTGATTCTTATGAGTAAGGGTCTCACTGTCTGTCCCTGGAGCTCAGCTGGCAGCCAGCAAATCGTAATGATCTCCTATGTCTTCCCTGACACCCACATAAATGTCCAGCTTTTCTCATGGGTGTTGGAGATAGGAATTCAAGTTCTCATACTTGTTCACATATTCTTACCTGCTGAGTCATCTCCCCAATCCCTCTTTGTCTTTTGCTGTTGTTTTACTTTTTTTTTTTTTTTTATTTTGTCCTGTCTTCTTAAACAGGCCAATGTGGTATTCATTATGTGTCCCATACTGGCCTAGAACTTATGGAATTCTTGGTTCAGTCTTTCAAAAATTAGTATATGTGTAAGCCACTTTGCCTGAACTACTTTGCTTGTTTTCACTTAAGAAAATATTCTGACACATAGCATAGTGCAAATGCCTTTAATCTCAGCACTCAGAACTCAGGGACAGGAGGATCTCTGTGAATTTAAGCCAGCCTTCTCTACACAGCAAATTGATGGTAACTTAAATAGTTTCTAATTTTTTTTTAATCTTCACAGAGTGAATATATATTTTTAGACACTTTTCTAGTTTTTTTTTTTTTTATTTTCTGAAAGTGAGAGTGCTTGATCCCAAGGTAAAATAATACCATCTTATTAGTTGCTTTCAAATTTCTGTTTTTAGTTTCAGTGTTTTAACATTCCTACCAGCAGTGTCTTGAGTTTTGTCAACAAAGTATAATATGAGGTGTTTTTTTTTTTTTTTACCACCGGTTGGTAAAAAATTGTGTCTCTGTACTTTTTGGCCTGCCTGCCCGCCCACCTTTCTTCCTTCCTTCCTTCCTTCCTTCCTTCCTTCCTTCCTTCCTTCTTCCTTCCTTCCTTCCTTCCTTTCTTCCTTCCTTCCTTAATAAGCAATACAAGTGAAGTTTTAGTTTTTGGTTTTCTAATAATTCTGGTTTTTTTTCTCTTTGTGTTTTTCAGAGTCAATACAGATTTGTCTGTGAAGCTATTTTAAAAGTATATGAAGAAGGCTTTGTTAAACCCTTAACAACATCATCAAATAAATAAGAAAATGAAAAGGTTGGGATAAGTATTGGGAAACTGATTTTTGTTACATTCACTGTGCCATAATACTGCTTGCAGGAAATGGCATTTCACACAAAAAAGTGAAGAACTCAAACAAGCTTTGAAAACGTCAGCACTATTGCACTTTATGTTTTAAAAAGTCACTCAAAACCTATAACTCACATCTTTGACTTTATTGTGCTTTGCTCTGAACAAATAGTGGAAACTGAATATGTTCAGGGTTATTTGTGGAACTTTGAGGCGGTGCCATGCAGTCCCCTCTGGTAGAATTGCCCCAGCAAGGCTCATCTCTGTTACACACCTGTACCTTGAAAGCAAAAAGGAGCAAACATCCGGAGTCTGCTCTGGTCTTTCCAGTGCTTCATGTACTTACTCTAATGATTGCCAGATTTTATTTTTCAAACGTTAGCAATACCATTCTCAACATTAGCCAGTACACTGCCTGTGGATGCAGCACACCTTCCCTGACATCCCAGTAGGGACCTGCTGTTGAGAAGAAAAGTGGAACTTGCTGTTTCCAGGAAATGCTGCACAGTGTCCATTTACCAGCATCTTACAGAAATTATAACTATGAATCTACGGAATTTCTTGGATTTAATAATGTAACTTATATTTATCATAAGGTTGGCTTATTCCAAATCATGTGACTTCACATTTTTGATGTAAAGGAATGCATGCATTGTGTCTTAACCCCTTAAGTGCCTTGAGATATCTTTGTTTAATAAAAAGGCACTCATTTGACCCCATAGGAGGTATGTATACTGTACATTATTATAGTTTTATGAATTTTTAATAAGTTCAGAGTGTAAAAAAAAACAGCTTATGTTGAGAGTTATACAAAGAAGGGTAAGGAGATTGTTTTTACTCAGTGCTTGCTTATACTTTGCTATAAAAGCCAGAATATCTGTGTTCTGCTGAGAGTGTGTTCTGCTGCTGTGGAATTGTTCACAATCTGTACATTCCTTTACTGCAGAACAAGGCTTAAAGTTCAGCAACTTAGCTTACAAAAAGGGTTTATTCTTAATATTTTTATCTTTACTTTATCCCTAACTTAAAAAGTGATGTTTAACATGTATATTAAAGATAAACATATTAACACTCTAAGCTACAATTACAAAGTTAATTGGTTGGGTTTGTTCCTGTCTATAACAAAAGTGTTACCCTCCAGTACTCATTCCAGTTCATATCAGGCTGTCTTCTTTTTATT
This sequence comes from Dicrostonyx torquatus, assembly GCA_028555095.1. Lineage (NCBI taxonomy): Eukaryota > Metazoa > Chordata > Mammalia > Rodentia > Cricetidae > Dicrostonyx > Dicrostonyx torquatus. The sequence goes on from JAQHUG010000125.1 coordinate 208,878, forward strand.
TTTCTTTTTATTTTTCATTTTTGTTTGTTTTTGTGTTTTTGTTTTTGGGTTTTGTTTGGTTTGGTTTTGGTTTTTCAAGACAGCATTTCTCTGTATAACAGTCCTAGAACTTGCTGTATAAATCAGGTTGACCTTGAACTCAGAGATCTGTCTCCCTCTGCCTACTGAGTGCTGGGATTAAAGGTGTGTGTCACCACCACCTGGCTACACTGGTCTTTTCATTGGAATTCTTCAGACAGAGTTAAATACTATTGACTTCTTCTAAATGTGATCCCCCTCCAAAATAGTAAAATGCAGGTTTTCTTGTCATTTTTGTATACAATTTTATTATCTAGTTTATATTTATAGAAGCTTATTAAATTATAAGCATGTTTAGTGAGGTTTTTGATTGTCCATCTTGACTGAAGATCCAACTCCCATTACAGATGTATATATTTTCCTTGTCAGCTTCATTTGTTTTTAAATCTATGGAGGTAGATCTTTAAAATTTCCCAATTTAATATGAGAATTTGCTCACCTATTCGAATGTTATTTTATATGGATATAGTTAAAGTATGCATATTTGCTAGTGGTTTCAGAATATTTCTGTAGTCTTGATAAAAACATAGGTTCCAATAGATATTTTGGATTGCTATTTAGTTTGGGGGGGTGACATACTTTTAAAAATCTTTAATAAAACCTAAATTATCATTTCTCATATTCAGAATTCATAATAGTAAAATTCAGAAAGAAGTTAAGCTCCTAAACAGTAATGGCCAGAGTACCACTGTCACTCACAAATACTATTTGTCTTATTTTTTTTAAAGAGGCATAAGCATAATCTTTATGTCAAACAGAAGTCCTCTTATTTTGATTTTACGTGCAAGACAATATGAGCTAGTCAGTGAAAGATAGTTACACTCAAACATTCCATTCTCTACCAGAGGCAAATGTAATTTAGGCTAGTAGGGTATCATTACAAGTTAAAAAGGGAAATCAAGTTGGAGATCTGTACATTATAGAGCTACTTTATTTCATTGATGGATTTTAGTCTAAATTTTAAATGTCCTTTCCATGTGGATGGACTGTGACAACCATAGACAAGAAGAGAAAACTTGTGTAGAAGATAGAAGGCAATGTCATGATCCACTCACTCTTCAACGGAAAGCTGTCTTCATACCTCTGTAGTTAACGCTGATGCTGGCAGTGAGCATTGCTGCCATTTCAATCATTGATGCTTGTCGTTAAGTGACAAGTGTAGAGTTAAATTTATGTTTCTCATCCAAGAGCTGTCCTCTATCATTATTTTAGATGTAAAAACACCCCTTTTAGAACATTAGGATCTTAAGCTAAAATAACCGTTCATAAATTGTTAATATGGATATGCTAACTTTCTTAGTTATCTAGATATAGCACTGTCCTTTATACCTAAGCATTTATCAGTTTATTAATCCAAATAGATTTCTAGAAATAATGCTAGTTTTCATATGTAAGTAGTGCTAGACTTCATACATACTGATGTAATATTGTGTGACAAAAAATATCCTGAATTAAACTACTTTCCCATTTCACTACCCACCCTTAGACCCACACACTGACAAACTCAAGAAAGAATACATTTATTCTGACAAGTGAAAATCAATATTGATGGGTCAGGGGCTTTTGTACAATACTAAATAGTAAATGTGAAAATTTTCCCTCTCTGAGTTCAGGTGATTTTTCTGTGCTTATTTAAAGTGTTTTATTGAGCGTCTGGTTTTCGTCTGCACTGCCTAGATACTCTGTAATAATAATTTGGAGGAGACTAGCATTTGCAAAAAGAATAGGTTGTACTTGTTAAACTAATCCATTCAAAAATGAGGCAGAATACAGCCCAAGAAAAAGTTTTGTGTAGCCTGCTGGGGTAAGTAGTTGGGAAAGGGCAATGATTAGCCATTTTGACCTAAGAATAAGGGTCACATTGTATGAAAACTGACTAAAATGCACGAAATTATGCTGAGCCATTATGACAGTTACTTGAAGGTTTTGGGTACTACTGTACATGCCTTCATAGAAAAATGTCAGTGCATTGGTTTGCATGTGTATTTCACAAAGATGTGCACACAGACGGAATGGGGTCGTTTATATCGTTTGGCAGGTCTAATCAAGTCTACTTTGTTATTTGAGCAAAAAACCTCTTGTATCACTAGAAGTGGTATTACGACTTGAAAGCTATAAGAAGTTGAAAGACTTTAGTCTCTACTTCCTTATAATAGGAAGAACTAGAGGTCCAGCAATTAATTTAACAGAATCTGGTCAACTTAAAGTTTTCCAATTCTCAATCTAGTGTTGCTGTATTGGACTAGAAGTTCAGTAAATTTTATCTATTTCTGCCGGGGAAGCACGGTCAGAGTTGTCCCTTTGAATCTTTGATACCTTAGAAGTTTGATATTAGGCTTCAAAAGTGATGCCAATTAGGAATTGGGCCGATTTTGCTAGTTGTGCCTAACAGATGAACCTAAGCTGTTGTGAACTAGTTAGGCTGATACACATACAGTAGGCAAGCTGACCTGCAAGTAGGAAGGCAGTTTTAAAGCACTTAGCACATAGAACTGACATTTAGAACTTACATCTACTTACAAAATAATTTATATTCATAATGTGAACATGTGATAAAATTGAAGTATGGCTTATCAGGAAGACAGAAGGAAACATGAATTTATAGCAATGTGCTATCTAGTGTCTGTGTTTTGAATATTAAAAATATTCTGATGATAAAGTTGCCAAAGTAGTTTGAATTCATGTAAGTTGTTTATACCACAGCATTGTGGGATATGTTTACAAGCTCTTTATAATACTTATTTTCTAGTTCTGATGAATTTGTATTTAAGTCATTTATAGTAAATATATGATGATAAATAGTTGGTGGAATAAACATCTCAGTAATATAGCAAATCATACCTAATAGATTCCACAGTCTGCTTTCCTACAAGGTGCTGCATCCACAAAGCAAGTACTTTGTGTTAGCATTGTTCACGTCCCGCATTTGCACCAACCGTCCAACTCCATTCCTGGAACCATCTGTGGTGCTTCCTCCAAGTAAAACAGCTGGGGTATAATTCAGTGGATTGAATTTATTAAATATTAGAATTACTGATCCATTGACAGATATTCACTTGTGTCTCAGTGTGATCACATACTAGTGACTTCTATGAAACTCTTAGAGAATTATTATACACATAAAAGAAATTTGCATAATATTAAAACTTTTTGAGGGCTAATTGCTTATAGGTAATTTCATCAATTTTAAGAGTATAAGAAATCAGTTCCAAAATTATTTGTTTTGGGTTCTGCTTTTTACCATAATTCTTTTTCTCTTAGTAGCAGTTATTATAATAAACTTCTCTATGTTAACAGAAACAACAACCCATGTGTTCCAGCCCATACTGCTTTATTTTAATACCCTAAGTAAATTTGTTTTGAGTAGATACCATAAAGTTACTTTCTGTTTTCATATATAAATGTGTTGCTGCCTATTTTCTGTTTTTGTGCTTCAGTATACTGTTGATTTCTAAAGTCATTGTTCATGTTTTTAGTCCTTCAAAGCTAAGTGGGCAGTCATTAGTCATAGCTGCTTGACAGCAATGTATCTATATGAACTAGGTATGGTTCAGTACATAATCAAGTAAGCCACTAGTGCTTTATATTTGCAGAAGGTTGTTAGCAATATTGCAAGGTAAAAACTACACTGTTAAGGAAGAGTTCAAATGTTTAGCTTCCTAAAGCCTTGCAAACTTTCCAGTTTAAGGATGAAAAAGAAAACCTTGTTAAGGTCATAAAAGTTTCAAGTAAACATTGTAGAGTTTTCCTATTATTATGTAAATGATATACAGAAAATATTTTTCTATGAACAGAAGGTTAAAACTGTTAACTCTAATTTCATTGTTTAAAAGGGATAAAACAATATTTGTATGTCTTTCATGCTGTAAAGAAAACGAATGTATCTTTCAAACATTAGAGTTATTACTTGGTTCTAAGTATATGTGTTTGTTTAAAAAGAGAGTGAGAAATCTGCAAAGGAGTAAAAATAGTGTCGTAAGTCATTATGTAAAATGCAGTGTTGGAAGAAATGGGATTTTGTTGCGGATGGTCACTGTCAAAGCATATTCACACATAGTGTACGTTCATTCCACATTACTTTGATTTTGGCTCTGGAAGTTTTCCTCAAAAATTGTATATACTATTTTGAGTGTAAAGTATTTTAATTCTACACTGGTGGGGTGTGGAAGGATGTTTGTGTGTTAGGCTAAGTGTGCTGCTGCATGTGTCTACCATGGAGGAAAGTTCCCAAGTTTTGTCAATATCGCAGCCACCAATGGGGGCATCATTGTAAGAATGTGAAGCCAGAAACCCATGCCTAAGAGCCACTGCAGAAATTATGTGCAGAGGCCTCTGACCCTGTTGATGAGTTTACCTTTTTGTCTTCAGTGACATGGATAGTAAGACCACTGGGCCCAACCCTTGTGACTTCTAACCCTGGTGGCTTATACAGCTTACAGGATTATTCAGCTAAGTGAAAACACTTTAAACCAGTGCCTGTAGGCATAATTAATTCATTAAATAGCTCCTTTAAAATCTAGTCATTATCAATTATTAAACTTTATGAAATTGGGAATTCATTGTTTTAATGTTTTCTAAACCTCCATAATGATTTTAACTCATCATGATATACCTTGGACAACCTAAAAGTAATCCAGTGTCAGATTTCCTCAACCCCAGAGTTATAAAATTTGACACTATTAATTCTGGTAACTTATAAGTCACATTGTTAAGTAAAGTTGCTGCCAAGGATCATCAAGGAAATAGCTTTCTTCAAATAGTTGCTGCTTTGTGGTGTCCCTATATCTACTGTATGTCATAGTATCCACAATTGTCATAATTGGGCCTATTTTACCTTTTTTAAATATTTGTTTTCTGTTCTTAAATTATAGTATTCCATTTATTTCCCTTCCTGGGCAAGGATGTTTCAACCCGGTTATGTGATTTTCTGGATTCATCTTTCCCAGTGAGTTAGCAAGACTCCTCATTCCTGAATCCTGTAGAATAGGTAATATTTAAGTGCTAAAATTGATTTCAAATAGCACTTTATTTTATGCTTACTACTGACTTAATTTATACAGTAAAAAAATCTATCCTAGTTTTGTAAATACAGAAAAAAATGGTTAGTATTAGGGTTTATTAGATTGACCCCAAGTTTAAATGCTTTATAATGTTCTCTTTATAGCTTCTTTGATATTTAAGAGGTAACATATGTGACTTTAGCTCTGTGATTTTTTTTTTCCCTGCAATTTGTATAATACAATAGAGGCTGCCTAGCTGACTGTGTTACTGGACTCAGTTTTCTCAGCTAGCTTCAGCCAAGCTTGGTTTACTAAAATTGTTTCTGCTCTTCATTTTGTGAACATCACATGAATACTTGGAAATTTGTTTGTTCTCAATGTCGTACCTAGATGTTAAGTAGATAATGCACCACAAGTATGTAGTTTATATAAAAGACAAAGGGCAGAATTTATGATGTTGTACAGTTTATATTAAGCTGTTTTCATATTCTGCCAAAACAGTATATCTGCTGTAAAAAAAATAAAAGTTGTCTACCCCAGTGTTCTTCAGCATCAGAACATACCACTTATGAAATATGCTGTAATCTTTTCAGATAAGAAAAGCTAGTCCTTGTTTTCTACAGTGTAGGTTTAACTTTAGGACTGGTAGTTCTTACTTATCAGTACTATTTCTAAGCTGTAGTTTATTTCTATGTAGAGGGTATTTTGATTTGGGAACTTTCTTTTCTTGTAATAGGTGCTATATGTAAATATGGAGTGAGAAGTTTGCTCGGTTAAAAGTCTACTTTATTTCCTTATTAAAATATTTCTCATTTGTTTCCATTTGTTTTGTACTGAACGAATAGCAGAATGGAATTAGTCCTTTAATGTTGTCAACTACCTTTTCTCCCAATTGTACAAAAATATTTCCTTATGGTGTGGTCTCATGATCAAGAAGCAAAGAAGCTAAGAATGAAAACTTAAATGCATTTAAGAATCAAAAACTTAAATGAATTTGATCAACACTGGGTTATTTGAAATGCTCACTGTGCATTTGTCACTGCAGTTCGCCGTGTGTTTGAAAGGCCTTGTATGTTTGTCTTAATTTCAGTGAAAATTAGAATCCTGCCTTTATGTTTTTAAACAATCTACACAAACCAACAGTGAACAGGATAAAAATGCTGTTTTGCATTGAAGTTGTTTTAGTCCTAACATCAATTTATGTTGTATGAAATGCTATTACACATATTTTGTTGGGCATATTTCATTTTGATTGCGTAGTTGTTCGGGTACAAATGTGAAAAGGGGAAAAACACCTCTAGCTGTTAATGTTCAATTGAAAAATAAAGGTGTACTTTAGTAATCTAATGACTTGGTTTCAATTTTATTGTATTGGAATTTATTGTTGGACTCTGTTAACGATGATGTAGTCACTAATGAATGATCAATTATAAGGGATGTTTGAATGCTAAACATGATGTTTGTTTCTAGAATTAGTAACACACATAGTGGCTCTTCTTGAGGGAATGGGGAATGGTACATATGTGTGGTGTGTGGGCATGTACGTATGCTGAAACAGCCACCTATGCTCATACTTTTGGAAGCCAGGGGAGGGCATCTGGTGAAGTCCTCTATCATTCTCCATCCTATTCTTTTGAGACAAGATCTTTCACTGAACCTAGAACTTAATGTCAGCTAGACTGGCTGGCCAGCAAGCTGTGATTCCTGTCTCTAGCAACCACAGCATGGGGTTGCAGGCACACATACCGGTGCTCAGTTTTTTACATGGGTTCTGGGAATCCTAACTCATGTCCTCATACTTAAGCAGCAAGCATTCTTTTTTTGTTTTGTTTTGTCTTGTTTTATTTTTTGAGACAGGGTTTCTCTGTGTAATAATCCTGGCTGTCCTAGAATTTACTTTTGTAGACCCAGCTGGCCTTGAACTCACAGACATTCCTTGTTGTGATCTAGCTGCCCTAACTCTCCATGACCGACAGGGGAACTTTCTTGTGATCTGTTATTGATAAGGATGTTTGTGTTCTTTCTGGCTGGTGGTTTTCCACAGAAGCAGTAGAGGTATAAAAGGCTTTTAGCTCAGGGCAAAATAAAGGTCGCTGTTCCTCCACCTGAGAAGAAGCCTCTGTGTCCCAATCCCGGCGGCACCCCCCGCCAGTCTGGGCATTCCAGGCTGTGCCAGCAGTGTGGCAAATTCGCCTCCTGAGCACTGGGATTAAAGGAATGAGCCACTACTGCCCAGCTGAGCAGGAAACATTCTTACCCATTGAGCCATCTCCCTACCTGCCTAAAGAATAAAAGTATCTGCAGTCTCCTTCACTGGGGCCACACCTCCTCCAGTAATCCCAAGGCAAGACCTTGTCACTCAAAAGACTTGTCTTGAAGCTAACCTGAATTATCATCTTCCCAGGTGCAGTCTGGTGTGCCATTTTGCATGTTAGAGGAAGGTTAGAAGTTTGGGTTTGGTTTTGATTGAGAGGGTTAAAGTGCTGGTATCAAAGTGTTGGACCATCACACTCTACAACCAATAACTGTTTCAGGTACCTATGTACGTGATAAAGGACTCATTAGGGCAAAAGCAGGTACAATGACATGGTGACTTGTGCCTGTAGTCCCAGCTACTTTGATGGCTGAAGTAGAGGATCACTTCAGGTCAGCAGTTCAGGGCTAGCCTGAGCTACACAAAGAGACCCTGTGTCTCAAAATAAGAGAAAAAAAATTGTGAGATACATTTTGAGGAAGACTCAAGATGATTTATGGCAGTTTTGTACCAACTCCTCATCTCTGAGAAAAGCCCCCTCAAATCTGGTGGAAAGTGCAGGCATGTAATCCTAGTACTCAGAAATTGAGGCAGGTGGATTCAAATTGTGTGTTCTCTAAGAGTCAAAGCCAATAAGGTCCAGGTAATTCCTGTAATATTGGGAGTTATAGTTCTTGGCGAAATAAAATGAGAAATACAGTGGCCTTATGGTTTTGTCTTTAAAACACCCCTACAACATTTGTCTCATAGCCATTCACTGGGAACCAGATGTGGATCTGACCAGAGTCCCATTTTTCTGGTCAATACTTAAAGCTTGCTTCAAATTTGGCTCAAAATTGTGTAACTGGTCTTACACGAGTTTCAGGATTACCAGAAACTCTGAGCTATGTGAAACCTGGAAGCAGTGGAAGCCCCATCACACCAATATTGACCTCTGTCAATTGTATTTTCTTCTGAGGGAAAACGTGTATTTGTTTATACATAAATATTTATGCTTGCAATATTATATGATATAGCTTGCAACTTTTCATTTTTCATTGTGGGGTATTTCCATGTTAGTATATTCACATCTATCTCATTCTTTAAAACATTATTTATTTGGGGGGTGAGGGTCATGAATGACCATTTTGTACTTGTACAGCACTCATGTAGCTGTCAGATGAGAACTTGCAGGAGTCAGTTCTCTCCAGCATGTGAGTCCTGAGGATCATGTTTGGTGGTGTCTTTTCTTGCAGAGCCATCTCACCAGCTCCATCTCATTCGTTTTATTCTGTTGTCCTGTGAATGTTGCATAATTATATTTTGCAGTTATTATATCTGTGTGTATCTACCAGGTAAGCTAGATCCCTGATCTGCTCCCCTGTTTTGAGACTAATCTTACTTTACCAGGTAGCAGAAATGACACTGATTTCTTGGTATTGTCCCTAATCAGTCAGGGAACTTCAGTTTTTCACTCTCTCCACCCCAGAGCCCCCCTCCCCGTTGCTATGTGTAGTACCCAGCTGTTGCTCCATTGGCCCTAGCTAAGGTGCCTCACAGGTGACTGACAATATTCTGGCAACACCACTGGTGCAGAGAGAGCTGTTCTGCCAGGCTTAACCTGGTGCAGATGTGGTCAGTACCGAATCCCTATAAATGGTGTCTTCTGGATCCTCCCTCTACACACACTAATTTTTTGGCAAGATCCCATGAGACCCTCGTTCCACACCCTTTCCCTCTTCAGTGTCACCCCCTTTCTGCTCTTGTTCCTTTCCTTTCTGTACCGTCCTTGAGCACATCCCCACAGGCCTTTTGCTCTTGCTGTTTCTTTGACTCATCCAGGAGGTCTACTGGCTATCTCCTCACCTACTTTAGGTCTGAACTCAGTGTCACTGTCTTTAAGAGGCCTGCCTCCTTGCTGAATTTGCAGCTCTTCATTTCCTGCCCTACTCCCTGCTATTAATTTTCTCTTTACTGTTTACCAACAGCTAACAAACCATGTGTACTGAACCCAGAACTTCATGTACTCCTACTGATGGGGCTATATGCAGCTCTTTCTTCTCCTTCTTCAGATGGTGTTAGGTACATTGACCTCAAATTTCTGGGCTCAAGTGATCCTCCTGCCTCAGCCTTGAGAGTAGCAAGGACTACAGGTACACTGTGCTACCACACAGGCTTGACCATAAAATAAACTTGTTTAATTATGACAGAATCTCAAAATGTAACCATAGCTGTCCTTGATCTCACTATTGAGCCTCCCAAGGGACTAGAGGTTTTGTCACCTTTGGTTTCCTTGAGGGAATTTTGTCTTTCTCTTTTATCTGTCCTATCTCCAGGGCCTAGAGCACAGCAGGCCTTTTGATTATCTGAAGAATGAAGGAATGGAATGTTGCTACTCAGGACCTCCCTGACCAAGGTACCTTAAACTTCTGTTATTTCTCTTTTCTAGCTTTGTTTTTCTCCAGACACTTATCACCACTTGACACATATTTATTTACTCTCTTTCTCCATTATAGACTGAAAGTTGCTTTACCAGTGGAGGCTTAAATCCACTTTAATCCCTAGGAATTGGGGGTAGGGAAGCAAGAAAACATTTAAATAAGTATTTACAAATCAACAACTGGATAAGAGAGAAAAATATATGCCAGACTACCTTAAAAATAGAAACATTCAATATTTATTTTTGCTGTGCTAGGGATTGGATCCAGGATCTTGTACTAGTCTAACATCCTACCACGGAACTGTATCCCAAACTAAACATTTGATTTTTAAATCACATAATCAAGGATGTGAAAATTTGCTGGGTGGCGGTGACACCCACCTTTAATCCCAACATTCAGGAGGGAGGGGCAATCAGATTGCTGAGTTTGAGGTCAGCGTGGTCAACAGAGCAACTTCCATGATGCCCTCTGGGGGCACTGGGACAGGACAAAAAAACAAAATAACAATACAAGTTGGGGAGGAGAGAGAGACAGAAAGAGAGAGTATGGGAATTCAAAACATAAAACCAGGGGCTATCAAGAAGCTCAGTGGGTAAAAGTGCTTGCACCCAAATGGGTCAGCTTGAGTTCATTCCCAGCACTCAAGTGATAGGAGAGAACTAACTTTTGCAAGTTGTCCTCAGACCTCCCCACACTTGAATTGTAGCATACATGCACCCTTCCTTACCCACCGCACACACACGTAGACAATGTAATTTAAGACAGGGTTTCACTATGTAGTCCTGACTGTCTTAGAACTCACCAGGCTGCTCTTGACCTCACCAGAGATCCTCCTGCCTCTGCCTCCCAAATTCTGGGATTAAAGATGTGCATCAACATGCCAGGTATTTTCCCCCTTTTGTTGCTTTGTTCATTTTTTTAATTAATGAGCCAGTGTAGCAGCCAGGTTTCCAAACACCTAATAGTGCGCTCTGGATATGACTAAGTTTTGTGTGCAAGTGCAACAGGTGACTCCTAAACTGTAGTTTCCTATTCCTGTTGGCTCCACCTGGCGTCGCCCGCTTAAATTCCTTCTCAGGAGGCTGATTTCCGGGGCGGCGCCATCGCCTCTTTAAGAGCCAAGCACCCTGTCCTTCGGGGCGGGGCTTGGGTAGGGCTTTAAGGGGCGTGCCCGCGGGCGGCCGGGGTCCTCCGGGGATTAGCGCAGGGTGGGCTCGCCCCTAGCGCCGCCATTTCTTGGCGATTTCGCGGACCCGTTCTCCCGTCGGGCTGGCTGGGCGTCCCTCCCCAAGGGTCAAGCGCGCCTGTCGCCGGGGTCTCGGTCGCTACACGGTCTTCACCCCCCAGTAAAGGTAAGTGTGGCCCCGGGTGTCCAGTTCGCTCTGCTCACGGAGCGTAGCCTGGGCCTCGCCGGGTAGGCGGCCCGGCTCCCCGGGCGACGCCGCGGGCCGGGAGGGGAGTGGCGGCGGCGGCCAATGGGGCTGGGCGCTGAGTTTCGGGCGATACCGGGAGGTGGCCGCCGGGGGCCCGGCGTGTAGCTGGGGTCTTGGGCGTCGTGGGAGGAACTCTGGTCCCCCCTGACCTCCGTGTAGCCGTGTGGTTAGAGGAAGGTCCCTCGAGTGTCAGCTCGTCAGGATCGTGGGTAGACGCACACCCGAGGGGACGTGCAAGCTTGCTCGCGATCGACTGAAACTCGGGAATCGTGTGAGGCAGGTGCGTTCCCGGGAACCGCCAAGGCCAAAGGCGCTTCCCGCCCCCACGCGTAACGCGCGTCGGGTAATGATGGGTCCTCGGGTGGGTAGCAGATGATTGTGTCTGTCTCTGTGTGGTTACTGCTGTCTCCCGGATTCTGCTTTAACAGCGAGAAGACCTCAGTCGCCGAAGTTGTTTGGCAATAGTTTAAAATTACTAGTAGTGTTTTCTTCCTAAGAGTTGAGATTAGTCCACCAATAAATCCTTGACGTAACTCAGAGCTACGCTAGCCCAGTTGCGCATAAACTGAGGCTGAGCCCCACTTACTGCAGTGGGTTACTTGTATGTGTCTCCCTGGTCGCTTCAGGATCTTTTTTATCCCCCACCCCCACCCCGCCGGTTCTTTCTTTTCTTTTGATACTGGGAACCTATCGCATTTTGGAGCTCACTAGGCTGACCTAAATCCTTAAACATGTTTTTTGCTTTGGAACTTTAACTGGTTTAGGAAAATCGATGTGCGGAATTTTCCTGCGTTTAGTTTCTAAGTTACGTTTTCTATTGTGGGAGATAACTGGGATGAAAGATACTGGTGACTTTAGGACATTTTCTGTATGTTGGCAATATTACTGTGGAAAAAAAAATCAGTGGCTCGCCCCAAGATACATGTGCTTTTCCACTAAGGGGTGTCGTGTTGGATACCCAGAGTTTGATCCCTGGCACTGCCAAAAGAAGAACCAAAAGGGGTGGAGGTGCAGTTGGCCTTCAGTGATGTATGCATATACATATTACATGACAAACTTGAGGTGGAGGGTGGGTAATGCTTGGTTAAGTAGGAAATTGATGGCTTCACTTTTAATTTCTGTGATTGAAAAGGAAATTTATTTACTAGAAACTATGTAACTCCTGACCCCAGATTTTCAGTTTGTTGTTCTTTAGAGACAATGTCTCTCTATGCAGCCCGAGCTAACTTGGAATTTGCTATATGTCCAGCCCAGGTTGGCCTGAAACCTACAATTCTACTTCTGCCTTCCACGGGCTGGGATTATTTTGTTAGTCTCTGTTATTATCCTCTTTTAGAATTTGCTTCTTCAAATAGTACCATGTTCTAATGTACCTCTTACCCTATCACATTGCTTTTTTATTATTATTGATTGTCTAATGTTTATATCATGGCAAACAGTTTGATCATCCCTTACAATAAACAAGTCAGCCGAGGTCCCTGCCCTTGTGCAGGGAGGGAGCCAGTAACAAAAGTCAATTAAATATTTAATTACAGTTTCTTTCCATGTTTTTTAGAAAAGCCCATGTACTAACAGGGCCATCGTATCCAGCCTCAGGATCAGAGGGTGCTTTTCTGGGTGTAAATACAGACTTAATTATCTGAAGAGGGAAAAGAATGGGAGATGAGTGGACAAAGATTATCCCAGAAAGATGGAACCACTAATGAAGAAAGTTCTGGAATTAGAAATATGCACTAGAGCAGTTATAGCAAACAGCTAGATAGGACACCTAGGTCCAGAAGGAGGAGCCAGAGCTTTTAAAGATTTAAAAAGGAATCCGATTTGTGGTGGTTGATAATCCACCCATCCACCAACTGGAGCACTGAAGACCTGGGGAGGGTAGGTGGGATGAGGGAGCAGAAATGGAGGGGGGTACTTTTTTTTTTTAAGATTTAGAAACTTAAGTCACACATCACATATATTTTTATGACCTCTGGATTAACTCTCTACAGAGAGAACTTTCCTTAAATCATCTGCATTTGTAGTTTCTATGTATGTGTGTGAGGATGTACGTGAATTATATCTTAAAGTATTATAATACCATTTTCAGTTTGCCCTGAATTTGATTTTTCACTTATAAATTTAGTCTAAGACATATTGACAGAGGTTTCTGTCCTGCTGGTCCCACAGCCATTCAGTCCCAAAGAAACACACAGAGGTCTACATTAATCATAAATTTGTTGGCCTATTAGCTCAGACTTATTATTAACTCTTTTTTTT
>JAQHUG010000125.1:224766-244112 GCA_028555095.1 Dicrostonyx torquatus
GATCACCAAGCTGTAGAGATGATTTGTAATAACGGATAACTACACAGTGATCCTTCAAAATACCTTTTTTCAGAAATTGTTTAAAAGTCCTTTATTATTTTATTTCTTCCTAGAACTTTCTCATTTTTGGCTTGAAACGTGTGTTATTTCAGGCTGTCACGGTTTTATGAAGAAAAACTTGTTATTCTTCACAGTATTGGTTTTATTTTTAGTGTAACAGCAATTGAAAAGAAAGGTGTTTTTCTTTAATTTGATACCTGCAGGAGCAGTTGTTTGTCAGTGCCATGAAAGGTGAGCGTTAGAAAAGTAGTTTATAGTTTCTTAGGAGATGCATTTATAATGCATTTGGAATCTTTTCCTTTTAAAAGTCTTAGTTATAAAAAACTTAAGGTATATAAATATCAAAAGAAAAATTATGATTATGCTCTCAAGTTGCTTGCAATAAAGAGTAAAAGAATAGTTACCTGATTATAATAAAAGGTTCAGGAGAAGTGTCATTATAATGACTAACATAACTATCAGGGTGTTTTTCTGTGGGTATAAAGGAGCTGGGTTAAAGGAAGGAGTAAGGGTTCATTAAAACAGAGCTTTAGAGGTCTAAGGTCCACAGGGAAAGGAGACTGGAGACCTATTAAAAACCACTTGGAGAACCCACAGAGTGGGTGGATATAGCTGGTCAGCTATCCCAAAATTTAGTTCTTTCCTTGGGTTAAAATCTAAAATACACTTAAAATATTATCATAAAATGTATTTTGGTAATCTTCATTTCATGGGTATTTAATTTTTTTTTTTTTTTGGTTTTTCGAGACAGGGTTTCTCTGTAGCTTTGGAGCCTATCCTGAAACTAACTCTTGTAGTCCAGGCTGTTCTCAAACTCACAGAGATCCACCTGCCTCTGCCTCCCGAGTGCTGGGATTAAAGGCGTGCACCACCACCGCCCGGTTGGGTATTTAGGTTTGAATGTAGTGGTATGGTTTTAAAGTTACCCTTTTACAAAACAGATCATTAGCCACATCTTTTAATTTGGAGGCTTTAAGGCTTTAAAAAAAAGAGTAGCTCTGCCTGGAATTCTGCACCTCCGCTCCCAGGCAGCTGCTTCCTCACTCTGGTGAGCTGAGAACAGCTCTCTCCATACTACCCTCTCCTCTGGCAGCTCCTCCTCTGTTGGTTACTGTAGAGTTTGGGTAGAATGAGTGTCCCACAACTTGAGCTGTTTGCTGTGGACCCCTGTTATGCTGTGGCTCTTTTTCCTTTCCTATATTTTTTTTAACCTTTACTTTTTCAGAGTCTCTTAGTTGTAAACTAAAGATACTAGGTTTACGAAGGCACTATATAGGGTTTGCATTGTGTGTGTTTCCATATGTGTATTTAGTGTTTTCACTTATAATGTGCAATATTTTAAATAACTAGTAGCTAGCTTAACTATTTGTTTAATGTTCTTAGTAGAACATTAAGCATAATATTTGACAAAACAGGAGTTTAACTTTATTTGTACTTTGCTGAAATAGATAATTACTTGTGTTTTGAATGTACAATTAAAAAAAGCCACTGAGAATCTGCCTCAGCAGTGTCTGGCACTGTTGTATAATGTCTGTGGGGCTATTTGTGTACCTTAGGTACCACTTACTGACCCAAAACATTTGTTGAACGTCATGAATGATTGCTTTCTCCTGCTAGATTAGCTCCCTATGAAAACAAGACAAAAAGTTTCAAAAGTTGCAGACATTGCTCTATCTTAATATTTTTAACTTTATTTTAAAGTCTAGCTTTAAAAGTTACTTTGACATGAAAATTGAATGTATTATATGCAATACACTTTGAAATATGCATAAGAAGGTGATGTGTTTTTCAAATTAACGTCCAGAGGGCTTTACTAAATACCATTAAGTTGACTACAAGTCTCCCTCACTATCAATTTCACTACTGGTTTTGTAGTAGCAGAAATGCTGAGCTTCCTGAGAAGAACGCTTGGCCGCCGGTCTATGCGTAAACATGCTGAGAGGGAGCGACTCCGAGAGGCACAGCGTGCTGCCACACACATTCCTGCAGCTGGAGATGCCAAGTCCATCATCACATGCAGGGTGTCCCTTCTGGATGGTACAGATGTTAGTGTGGATTTGCCGGTAAGTAGAGCTTTGTTAGCTGCCAGTTGTGTGTGAGATCACTGCTGTCCATGCTTCCTGGGAGTTAGGCAAGATAGGCTAAGTATGGATCAGGCTCTGAGCTACTCAGGTACATGGACCTGTAGGCAAGAAGACATGGAATTAGTGGCAGCTGTGAGAAACACTGAACAATAGGGCAGTTTTGGGTGTGAATTAACTCTGTGCATGTACACACACTTGTGTGTTCATAGACAGCATCTCACTGTGTAGCTCAGGTTGGCCTTGTACTTGTAATCATCCTGCCTCAGCCACCAGGTGTGGTACGACAGGTATGTGCCATCAGGCTTTCTTTGTTTTCATTGGTGGTAGTGGTTTGTCTTGTTTGTTTGTTTGTTCGTTTGTTTAAGGCAAGGTCTCAGTGTGCATCCCAGGCCTTCATGAAACTTGGGGTGCTCCTGCCTCAGCCTTCTGAGTCCTGGATTGCAAGCGTCCTCGCCATACCCAGCTCTCTAGTGGTGTCTGCTAGTCATCATAGTGTGGGTTTGTTACCTAATTACATTAGACTGCACGTTCTTAGAGTTTGTGATTCTATACACTTTAAGGTATCTGAATTTTCTTCCTGTAAGGACTTGTTGAGGGTTTTTGAGCTGTTCCAACTTGAGATGCTTAGTAAGGATAGTTTTAATATTTATTTTTTATTTGTTAAGAATCTTGAAGAGTTTGTGAGTCCATGTATTAGATACTTTGTGAAAAGCATGAGATTGCTATGTGGGAGCCTGGGAAAAATTTATTACCTAATGTTTGAAATATGAAGTCTTAGGGTTGTTGATGGGTAGGGTGATGCTAAGAATTTCTAGAAAAGAATTTTTAAAGGGCAGTGTGGTGCTCTAGAAGAGCAGCAAGCACTCTTAGCCCCTGTGCTACTTTTCCAGCCCCAGATTTATTTATTTTTATATGTATGAGTGTTTTGCCTACATTTGTGGTCAGTTGAATCTTGATAAGGGTGCCAAGACTTTTCAACAGAATATTTTTCCCCAACAAATGATGACATCTACATGTAAAAGAATAAAGTTGAACTCTTTTCTCATACTACATATAAAAATTAAGATAGCTCAAAGATATAAACATAATAAACCTTTGTTTGTTTGTTTTTGTTTTTCAAGACAGGGTTTCTCTGCAACCCTAGCTCTGCAGTCCAGGCTGGCCTCAAACTCACACACCTGCCTCCTGGGTGCTGGGATTAAAGGCAGGCATCACTACCAAGTGTCTAAGTAGACATTGTTTCATTAGGACAGACAAAATATATGAGAAGTCAGAGTCGGGTAGGTTATGGTTTAGTGGCCAAGTGTGTGCTTACATGCATGAGGCCCAGGCTCTATACCCGAGCACCAAAAACCACACTAAAAAACTACTTTACACTCAAGTAAGTGGGCTCAAATGGCAGACGATAGTAGCAAGTACTGGAGACACTGGAGAAATCAGTCTTCTCCATTGAGACTGAGGTGTAAAGCAGCTGCGTTAGGAAAGAGCCCACAGCTGTTCAGATGCTAGAACACTGATCCCTTGTAACTAGGTGTTCCCACTTTCAAGATCTATCCAGGAAAATGAAAGACCTGTGCATGAAAATGTGTAGATGTTCACAGCAGCATTGTTTGTAGTAGCAAAAAGGACATCAGATCTCTAGCCATAAAAGAAATGAAACTGATATTCTGTAACAACCTCCATGACTTGAAAATGCTATGGTAGTGAAAGAAGTCAGCCACAAAGAACCACACGTTTGATTGTTTTATGAAAGCCTAGAACAGGGAGAACTGTAGAAATGAAAAGGCAGATTAGTGGTTGCTTGGGGACTGGTAGAGAAGTGTTGGAAACTAATAGCTATAGGATATGGAATATCTTTTAGAAGTAATGAGAATATCCTGAAATCAATTCTGATGCTTATACATACCTGTTGTGTGTACTAAAATCCGTTGAATTACTTATTTGGGTTGTTTTTGAGACAGTGTCTCACTATGTAGAACTAGCTGGCCTGAAACTCACTGTATAGAACAGCCTCCCTCATTCTCACAGACGCTGCCTGGTCTGCCTCTCTGAACCACCACAGCTAGCCGAAATCACATCCCTTAAATCATGGCTGAATGGGATACGAGTTACATTTCAACTAAGCTTTTGTGTTTTTAACTTCTACCCGTCACAAAATAGAGCATTTTTTGTGAATATATCTGTTTTACTGCATATAGGTTCTGGGTTGTTTTGTTTTTGTGGCCAGGGAATATATTTAAAATAATGTTTAGTTGTAATTATGATGATAGATTGATTTGGAACAGGGAGAAACTAGAAACCGCAAGCAGTGTAGGTACAAGGGAATGAGAGATTGCAGAAGGGAAGGAGCAAGGACGAGCAGTGAGCACTGTCAGGCTGGGTCGTGCTCATGGTGTGGACACCTGTCACAGGGAGGGTGGGGAAAAGCCCTGCACAAGGCATGTGTGCTAGGAGCCAGGTTTAGAAACTGAAAGGAATTCTCAATGGTAGTTAAGTTCTGAGTTTTCTATAGTCCTTTGAACATCGTAACCGCTCTTAACATATTAGTTGTTTAACAAGTACATGAAGAGAAGATGAAAAGTTACCACCAAGTTTGGAAGGGACGAAAAGCACAGCAGCTAGAAAATGGTCGAGCAGGGAAACCCTAAAAAGAGGTAGTGGATGACTACTAACAGGATCTTCAAGACACAGCAGACTGATGCGGGATGCACTGAGAGGAGGAAGTGGACGTGAAGCCCCACCCCAACCAAGAAGCTATTTGTAATTACAACTAACAAAGAGAACATTATTTTTTTCAATGGATTATTATTGGATATATTAACTATACTCCAAAGGAAGCCCCCATGTCAAGGATAGTGGGCCAACACAAAGCAAACTCCATTGTTTTCTTGGTTTAGTTTTGTTTTGACATTTTGGCATATTTTGTCTCACTGTTTTTGTTGTTGTTTGAGATAGATAACAAAACTGGACAGGGAAGATCTGGGAAGGAGTTGAGGAAGGAGAAACATAATCAAAATATAGTATATGAAAGTTAAAGAATATAAAATGTAACTAAGAGATCTTAAAGAAAAGAAAGCCCTGCAGATTTGCCCACAGGAGGCATCTTCTCTTCTCAGATATGTCTAGATTTGTATCAAGTTGATAGGAAACAACAACCAGCACGAATGCATTGTCTGGGTAGTCAGAACCAAGAGTTGATGAGATTCAAACAAGACATTGTGGGAGAGAGTGCACTCTCTGGCTCGGAGGATGACACACAGAAGGGTCAAGTACAGACGGCTCTGACAGACACAGTGGGAGAGTGAACAAGCTATGCTTCGGAGGATACTTTGTTCCAGTCTGTACTTTAATCTGTAAATAGTGACTAATAAGGGATTTTGAAGAACAGGATGATAATTCTATTTAATAATTTTACATCCCATGGGTAGTTGTACCACTTGATCTTCTGACCTTTGCTTGTCTCCAGTCTTTTCTTTCCCCCATGCCACCAAACAGTGTCATGACCTCCCTCCTGTCTTTATTTTGCTTTTACATAGGCTGACAGAGCTTCAAGTTTTCTTTTAGATTGAGTTTGAAACCTAAAACCCCTGAAGCTATTGGTACTTTCAGGCAGACTTAACAAGATGCAGTCTTTCTTGTACCTCATTTGTCATATTTAAATTGGGGTTCTTAGCAAAGACAATTGCAGTTATTCTGACATAACTATTATGAGCCAGTTTGTTTTCTTGCAGACTGGATTTTGAATGAAAGTTTTTAGAATATCCATGGTATTCCAACAGCCAAATTATTTAAAGAAATTCTCTTTTAGACCAGGCTGTTGTGGTTCACGCCTTTATTCCCAGCTCTCAGGAGGCAGAGGCAGGCAGATAGATCTATATGAGTTCAAGGCAAGTCTGGTCTATAGAGTGAGTTCCAGGACAGCCACAGCAATTACATAGAGAAACTGGAAAAAAGAAGAAGAGGAAGAGAAGAGAAGAGAAGAAGAAGAAGGTACTCTTTCCACCTTGCAGAAGCCCATTCTCTCCCCTAGAAGACAAGTACCATATTTCACAAAGTTGGGGCAATGCTTGGACAGAAGGAGGTGAAATGTCATTTTAAAGGCCATATTCTTTTGGTTTTGAAACAAATATGGAATGTTGATGGAATGTGAAATTAAATATAGAAGTATATCTTAGAATTAATGTCATAGAAGTTGGACACTTTGGTGCATTGGAAGGTAGGGAGGGGATCAGAAGTTCAAAAATGTTTTGTGTTCCATTTTTGATGATGGCTCTTAGCAAAATTATCATAATTGTTACTTTTTAAATTTGTTAACAGTGGGGCCAAAGAGAGATGGTTCAGTGGTTAAGAATGTGTGCCGTTGTTGTAGAGGACCCAAGTTCGATTCTCAGCACCCACATCAGAGAGCTCACAACAGCCTCTAACTCCAGCACCAGAGAGATCCAATTTCTCCACACACACCTGCACCTGCATGCACATACCCACCCCACAGTCAGTTGAAAAATAGATGTTAAAACTTTTTAAGTCTGTTATCAGTTCTGTTTTCTTTTTGTTGTGCCCAGTAACGACTGTTCCCTTCCATCTGTAGACTATTTTCAGATAGCCAGCTTAGTTTTTTTATTTGCCTCTGTAGTTTAGGTTTTCATGATTTAAGAATCTGACATTTATATACCGTTCTTCCTCTTGTTTCCTCTGCTCTTTATCATTGCTGGACTTCTTGCACTGTAAACCCCTTTCTCCCCCTGTAAAGGACTTTGCATTTCTATGGATAATTGCTTTACTCATATTTTATTGAAATTTTCCTTGTTTAAAAGAATCTTCCTATTTGAATACTTTCTCCCATTTATTCTTCATCTTATTTGTTATGCCCTTTAATATTATTACAACTATTTTCTTGTTAGAATATAATCCTCTTGAAGACAAGTACCTTCTTTTGTTGTTTTCTTTTGTAGTTGACTAGAGCAGCACCTAGCATATTTTAAAGGCTCTATTAATGTTTGTTAAATAAATCAAAGAAATTAGGAACAATATTTGAAACAAATCTTTAATATAGACTACATTTATACCTAGATGAAGTTAAAATCATTCTCAACCCCAAATCTTTAATGAGACTTTCGGGTCTTTGGGACAAGAAAGGCATTTCTGATTTCTTGCCTTAAGACTAGCCCATGAAACCTAGGAAATAAATGGGAAAATTAGCAAGAGTTCTGGTTCATACCCACATCTCTTCTCCCCTCTTTTCTCTCTCCTCTATCTCTTCCCTCTCCCCTTGCTCCCCCCCCCCATGGATGTGGGATTATCCTGGCTGCAGATTGAAGTGTAAAGGAAAGATAATTGAATACATGTCTTGTTTTCATCCCAGTGGTATAGCAGCAGTAACTCTGACATTGGGTGTAAGTGTCTGTAAAAACCCTAGTTTCACTGCCTAAAATATACTGTTGGTTCCAAAAGAAACTTGGGACAAATGGCTATCTGTGGTTCCTATTAACATACCAAAAGGCATGCTAGCCTCCAGGCTCCCTTGTATCACCAGTACCTGTTACAGAGTACATGCTGGCACCCTGGCCCTTCTCACCCCACCCTCTACCCTAAATTTCTCCAGCTCCTATAGGCTTCTCTTCCCCCAGCTTCTCATTCCCTTGTAACCTATTTCAGCTGTGGGCTCTTTTGGTCTTCTGTGTCTTTATTTCTCTCCCCCGCCCCGCCTTTCTCATGGCCAAGTCCAGTCTGTTGGCCATGTTCAGCCCACTGCTCTCTCTGCTCTATACTCTCTCTGGCTGTGCTCTCCCTTGGATATTCTACATAGCCATACCTTGATCATCAGTTTCTATAATCTCTGCCTCCAAAATTCCCACTCTAAGAATCCCTTTACCTAGATAGAGTTCCTTCCCTACTGAGCTGTATATAATGGGTTACGGTTAAAGGGTTAACTCTTCTAGAAGTGGCGTGAATTGCTGTCCTTAGGAATTGTTTGTTGACAGTAAAGTCACAGACTGTGGTTTTGTGACTCTTGGGGCTCTTTTCTCTAGGGTTCTCCCCACCCCCATTGGAACTAAATTGGAATTAGTCATAGACTTTAAGGTTAGATTGTTTTTTTCTTGTTATATTTAATATGGAGAGGGTACGTTGTACAAATTCACAGAAGTATCTTGGAAGTCAAAAACAGTAAAAAAAAAATTACAGAGAATACTTAGGCAAACACAGCTGAAATTAAAAAGTCTTAATAACTTTTTTAAAAGATCTTTGAAGGTTAACAGTGTGAGATAAAGTTTGCTTGAAAAGGGTCCATTGGAATAACAGGTGGGAAAGTACAATTAAATAAAAAATACAGTTGATGAAATTGGAATCAATTAACATAAAAAAGAAATTGGTTTGGGGCATGGTGGTGTAATTCCAGCACTCCAGAAGCAGAGGCAGGCAGATCTCTGAGTTCTTGTGGTCTGCAGAGTGAATTCCAGGACAGCCAAGGCTACCTGTTTCGGGGGGGGGGGAGAAGAAATTGGTGAGGTCATATTTGGGGATCTTCCCTTTGGAGGAAAAGAAGCATTAAAAATTAAGAAATAAGCAGAAGATTTTTCCTGCCTAAGATCAGAAATAGGACAGTGACCCTGCTTAAGCCACTTGCTAATCATCTTCTTGCTGTTTCAGAAAAAAGCCAAAGGACAAGAGCTGTTTGATCAAATTATGTATCACCTGGACTTGATTGAAAGTGACTATTTTGGTCTGAGATTCATGGATTCAGCCCAAGTAGCTGTGAGTATCTTTTGGAGGTTCTGTCGTGACTACAGAAATGGCAGTTTTCAGATCACACCACTTTAGATTGTGTCATTTTCTTTTAGAATATTCAATTATGCAACTATCATTAATTTCAGAACACATTGTCAGCCTTAAAAGGAGCCCTGGATTATTATTACCTCTCAGTCCTTGTTAGCCTTCTCCAACACTGTACTCGTATTGAGTACTGTACTTCTATTCATTTTGATTTGCCGATTTTGAAAATTTGATGTAAATGATCATCTAGTTACAACCTTTCTTGTCAAAATGTTTCCAGAGTTAATATTTG
The DNA here is from genome assembly GCA_028555095.1 of Dicrostonyx torquatus. NCBI lineage: Eukaryota > Metazoa > Chordata > Mammalia > Rodentia > Cricetidae > Dicrostonyx > Dicrostonyx torquatus. The sequence continues at coordinate 233,974 of JAQHUG010000125.1, forward strand.
TTGTGTGTAAATTTTTCAGTATTTGATTCCTTCCTGTGGCTGAATATTTTGTATCACATTTTGTTTATGCAGTAATTGATGGTAATTTTGTTTGGTTCTATTTGACTGTTACGATGCTGCTCTGCACATCTTTGTTCTTCGGGGCACATTTCAGTTTTCAGGGTTATGCACCTAGGAAGGGAGCGGAGTTATCTGATAACTGATGAAATTTTGGAGACTGCTCAAACTTTCCATTCTGCATCCCCAGCAGTGCATGAGATTTCAGTGTTCCGTAGTGGCTACATTAGTTCACATTCCCACGGCAATGTAAAAGGGTTTCTTTCTCTCCACCCTACATCTTCCTCAGTATCTGTTGCTTTTTGTTTCTTGATAGCCATTCTGTCAAGGGGTGACATAGGATCTCAATTGTAGCTTTGATTCGTCTTTTCCTAATGAGCCTAAAGAGGTTGGCTTTTCAGCTATTTATTGGCCAGCTGTACTTCTTCATTTGAAAAGTGCATTTTCAATTCATTTGCTCATTTACTATGTATTCTGTGTTCTCTTAGGTGTTCAGTCTCTTATGTTTTAGATATTGATCCTCTTTGAGATAGATAGTTGGCAAGATTCCCTACCATTCTTTAAACTGTCTCTTGACACCAGTGAGAGTGTTTCTTTCACTTTGTAGGACTTTTAGTTTTATGTATTGTGTGTGTGTGTATGTGCGCGCGCATGTGTGTGAACTCCATACATGTATACATTTATACTGGCATACACATGACATGGAGCATGTATGGAATTCAGAGGACAGTTTGGGAGTTGGTTCTCAAATTCCACTTTGTTGAGGTGGCATTTCTTTTGTTTCTGCCACTACATGGCAGACATACTTTGAGCTAGTTGGCTTCTCAGTTTCCAGCCCATTTTCTTGTCTCTACCTCCCATTTTCCCGTAAAAGTGCTGGTATTACAGGTATAGACCTCTGCATTGGTCTTTAAATCTAGGTTCCAGGGCAGACTCAGGTCCTCAGGTATGTAGAGCAAACACTTTCATCCCCTGAGCCAGCTCCCTAGTCCCATGCATGCTTCCAAATACTGAGAAGTTTGCATCCATGCTCATTAAAGAAATTCTTTCTTTTCTTTTTTTTCTTCTTTTTTCTGTTGAGTCTTTACCTGGTTTTATTATCATGGTACTACTGGCTTTCTAGCAGAGAAGTTTAAGGCATTCCTTCCCTTTCTATTTTATGCAATACTTTAAAGAACTTTGATGTTGCTATCTTTAAAGGTAGATCTGTGGCTGGGCAATGTTGGCACATGCCTTTAATCCCAGTACTTGGAGGTGGAGACAGCTGGATCTCTGTGAGTTCGAGACTAGCCTGCTCTACAGAGGGAGTTCCAGGACAGGCTCCAAAGCTACAGAATATGCCTGGTCCTAGATTTTTCCTCATCAAGAATTTCTTTACTGTCCCTTCAATATTGTTTTTAAGATGTATTTTTATTTGATGTGTATGGGTGTTTTGCCTAAATGTAGGTCTGTGCACTTTGTCTACATTGCCTCCAGAGGCCAAGGCATCAGATCCCCTGTAGCTAGTTACAGATGTTAGTTACCATGGAAGTCCTCTGGAAGAGCAGTTAGTGCTCTTAACCTCTGAGCCATCCCTACAGCCACTCAATATTATTCTTTTTAAGTCTCTTGGTTTAATTTTGGTAGATGATGTGTCTAGAAGTTATTTTGGGTTTTTTTTTTCAACTTACAAGTTTTCAAAATGGTCCCTCATAATCATCTGGACATCAGTAGTGTTTTAATTTTTGTGTCTCTAGTTTTATAAATATAAGTTTTATTATTATTATTATTATTGCCTGTGACTCACCAATATTGTTTGTCCTTCCAAAGAGCTGTCTCTGTTATGTTGCTATTTTATATATTTTTTGATTACTGTTTGATTAATTTCAACTCAATGTCTGTATTATGTATTTCTTTCTGTCTTCTGAGTTTAGTTTTAGGCTTTTTGTTCTTACGTTTTTAAGACCTTGAGGTGTTCTATTAGTTCATTGATCTCTCTAATTTCGTAATATGAATGCTTGTTTTAAAGATATATGTATTTTTATTTTATGTTGTGAGTGCCTGCCTTTATGCACGTGCACTGCATGTATGCCTGGGTCTAGAAGAGGGTCCAACTCCATTGGAACTGGAGTTACCTTATATGGGTGCTGGGAACTGAAGCGTAGTTGTCTGGCCGAGCAGGAGCTGATCTAGCAGCAGAACCATCTCTCTAGCTCCAGCACATGCACACTTTATATTAGTTCCTTTCCTGTTGCTGTCATAAAATACCTTAGAAAAACACCTACAGAAGATCTGATGCCCTCTCTGACCTCCACGGGTACCAGGCATGCACATGCTGTACATACATATATGCAAGACAGAAATACAAAAATAATAAGTTTTTAATTTAAGAGCGATTCACATACTTAAAAAATTTCAACAAAGGTACCTTGGAAAATATTTTGTGATGTCTGGTTTGGGTCTTCTTTTGCCATGACTTAGGACAGACGGTTCACGCTAAGGAAAGCAATCGCTCTGTCTGAGGGCCTGGGATAAGGATATGGGGAGGGGGGGACTGGGACAAGGGTGTGTGTGTGTGTGTGTGTGTGTGTGACTTAGGACAGACGGTTCACGCTAAGGAAAGCAATCGCTCTGTCTGAGGGCCTGGGATAAGGATATGGGGAGGGGGGGACTGGGACAAGGGTGNTAAGGAAAGCAATCGCTCTGTCTGAGGGCCTGGGATAAGGATATGGGGAGGGGGGGACTGGGACAAGGGTGTGTGTGTGTGTGTGGTGTGTGTGTGTGTGTGTGTGTGTGTGTGTGTGTGTGTGTGGTGTAGGGCCTGGGAAGAGGGTGTGTGTGTGTAAGTGGAGGACCTGGGATGATGTTGTGTATGTGTCTTGATGTTTCAGAAGCTTCCTTGCTGACTCTTTGGTTTAGTTATGTCTGGTATGTTTGTGATTATATCATTATTGTCTTTTAAGATACATGAATTAATTGTTCTTCTGTAGCCACCTGATGAGGGTTAAATACAGCTTTCTACATGTTTTTTTTTTAATATCTTAAGTTTCACAATTAAACTTTTTAAGGTGTGAACTATTTCAATTTTACGTTAAGCACCCAAGCGGCTGCATCTGCATGCCTTCCATCTTTATCTTGAACATGACTCTCAGAGACTGATTCTAGGAAGTGCATCAGCGCCTGTCTGAGTTTTGAATTTTCCAGTCACCACTCTTGGAATGTGGAGGAGATGAAAGAAAACAGACTTGAGAATCCACAAACATGAACTCAGACCTTTCTCATAAGAGCAGTGACTCAGGACTCCCCCAGCTCCTAACTTGCACTTTAGAATATGTTTGTTTGGTTATCTTACTGGCGTGGAGACGCTAGAATCGGTAGAGAAGACTGAGATTACTGGTTGGTATATGCTCCAGCACCTTCTCTGCTGGGGTAACTGTGTTTAATGGGAGGACATGGGTAAGAGTGGAAAAGTATATTCATGAGAATTGTCTTTGGGGTTTTGTTTGTTTTTACGCTTCATTACACTTTGTTATTTTTGTTCATGCGTGTGCCTACATGTGATATGCATGTGGAACTCAAGGACAACTTGGGGGAGTTTTTTCTCTCTTCCACTGTGGTTGCAGAGGTCTAAGTCATCAGATTTGGTGGCAAGTGCCCTTTCCTGCTGAGCCATCTTAATGGTCCTGACACTGGTCCTGATTAGATCCAACTAGGAAGAGATTTCTTACAACTGGGAAAGATTTTAGTAAGTCCTCTGTTTCCTTCTTATTTTTCCTGAAAATTTATAATTAATGGCAAGAGTGATGGAGCACACCATTAACCTCAGCACTCAGGAGATAGTGGCAAGAGGATCTCTATGAGATGTAGGCCAGACCAGCTAGGGCTTCATAGTGAGATCCTGTCACAAAGTGGGAGAACAGGATATTAGCCTGTTGATTTTTCAGTGTACTGTTAACTGTCCTTCAAATACAAGAACATCAAAGAGAAATTCTTGTAGTTTGAAGGGAGTTGAGAAGGAATCAAGAGCAACCATTCATATCTTGAGAGAATGCATACCATTTATAAGGGATAGATCTTGGGGGTGGAGAGATTGATGCCTTTATAATTTTTTTCCATGTATTTGTGGGGTAGGATGCAGGTACCCTTGGAGATCAGAAGAGGGCACTGGATTCCCTGGGGGCTGTAGGTAACAGGTGAGCCGCCAGGCATGGGTGCTGGGAACTGAACTCAGGTTCTCTGAAAAAGAAGCATGTGCTCATAACCTCTGACATATCGTTACTCTAGCCTCTCTTGTTTTAATGTTACTCCCAAATCCATATGATTATCTATATCAAATGTTATAATAAAGGAGCTATTATTCTTAGCAACAAATTGTGTTCATAACACTTGTAATCTTTTAAATATCTTTTCTAGTTTTCTTTATTTTTTCTTTTCTGTATGTGAGTGTTTCGGCTGCATGGATGTCTGTGCACCACATGTTACAGTACCCATAAGGGCCAGAAGTCATCTTATCCTCTAGAACTGGAGTGCCATATGGTTGTGAGTTGCTTTGTGGGTGCTGGGAATTGAACCCAGGTCATCTGGAAGAGCAGCTGCCAGTGCTTTTAACCACTGAGCATCTCTTCAGCACCTCACCAGTAATGTCAGTTACTATTTTATTATTAATTGTTATCTCAGTCTAAAAGAATATACATTATATATGTATATATGTGTGTGTATACATTTTATGTATACCCATTTGTACATTTTGATGAAACAATTTATAATACTTCACAGCGAATCCTTTAACATATAGCAATATGGCCAGACATGGTGGCACCTACCTTTAATCTCAGCTTTCAGAAGGAAGAGGCAGAAAGAAATTCAAGGCCATCCTGGTCTACAGAGTTCCAGGACAGCTAGGGCTATAGAGAGGGACCCTGTCTCAACCACCCCCCACATTCCCCCAAAATAGCAGAATCCATTTCAGATCTTTAAGTATTTGTTTTCATTTTTTAATTGTTTCATTATTATTTTGTCACTTTCAAATGTTTTAGCCAGTTCATTATTGGATGTTTGTCTTAAACTTTTCTTATGGAACTGCTTGTAGGAATGTCATGACATTAGGCCACTTCATGTCTGGGATATTTGAATATTGGGTTTCTGGGCCAAGATGAAAGCATTATTTGCTGCCCCATGCCCTAATAAATCTGTTTTCTGCCTACTAGTAGGATTTGTACAACCGAACATTTGCCTTGCTGAAATATATTTAAAAGGGGGCTGGCCCATAATGTATTCAATGAGTTGGCCAAGTAACCTACCCAGCTTGGAATCCAGAGAAAACATACATAGGACTGGGATGTGACTCAGCTGCAGGACTCTTGTCTAGCATATTTGAGGCCTGGGTTCAGTCTCCCCCATTGCCAGACTAAGACAGAAAGCTTTGCAGAGTCCTGCCTGATGTGTTTACAGAACATCTTATTCAAGGATGGAAGGGCACCCTGCTGGCATGGTAAGAGCTCTGTAAGTTTCACTTCAGGGCCTTGAGGAAAAAAGAAATGAAGAGGCTTGGCAAATAATAGGTGAGGAGAGCAAATGGCACCAGTAGCAGTGCAGCCTTAGGCATTCTTGCCTAGCAGGGCTGCTGAAACTGTGTCCATGGCTCTGTGAACTAGTTAACACAGGAGCACCCCCTTCTTTGGTGTTTGGAGTTGAAGTGTGCTGAAGTGAGCTCATCTGTGTGTATTGTAGCTGGACCAATGCCACCTGTCACCATGAGGGCCTGAAATTAGGGTTTGTGATGAACTGGGGCTGCTTTGTCACTGGAAACATCAGAAGTCGTTTCAGGTTTGTGTTATGAGCGTTTCCCAGTGAAGAGGTTATAGAAATTAAAAGGTTATTACTGGCTCGCTCAGGACTGCCCCGAGCACCATGCCAGGTTCTTCTAGCATCGCCTCCATGAAGAAGGTAGGTCAGCAACTCAGGCTCAACCATGTGGAGATTTCCCAGGCAGCTGCAGACTTGAAACAGTTCAAGTTTCAGAGTGATCAGCATGACCCACTGCTCACTGGAGTATCTTCAAGTACAAATTCCTTCAGACCCCAGAAAGTCTGCCCTTTTTTGAAGTCATATATCTTGAGGATTCTTAAACCACTTTTTGTGAACCAGTGAATATATTCAAGAGAACTAAGTTTGAAGTCTGTACAAAAACTTATGTATAACACGTGCCGTAATATACAATCCTCTGCTTGTCAGCCCTGAACATCTGCCTCTCTGAATTTTCATGGATTTCTGTTTCACAAGATTTAACTATATACTGGCTGTGCATACAATAAAATAATTTCTTTTAAAGGCTGTTACTGTTGAAAGCAGAACTGCTTGTCAAGTGTAAATACTTTTATTTGTAAATCGGAGGGACAGTGACTGCTTGTTTGATAGACATTGTCATGATTTTGGAGAAAAAAGAATCTTACTTTTTAAACCCTTCAGGCTCTTTCAACAAGTACTAAATAGTCATTGTTTTGCAAAATTCTGGTAACATTTTCCCTTCTTTGTGTTAGGGTCTGCCAGTGAATCTTTTTTTTTTTTTTTTTGAGACAGGGTTTCTCTGTGTTGCTTTGGAACCTGTCCTGGAGCTCACTCTGTAGACCAGGCTGGCCTCGAACTCACAGAAATCCACTTGTCTCTGCCTCCCAAGTGCTGGGATTAAAGGCGGGTGCCACCACAACCTGGCCTGCCAGTGAATCTTATAAAGGAATGGAATTTTTCTCCCAAAATGTTGTTTATGTACTTATTTATAGTGGTACTGCTGAGTACTCTATAGCCAGCTCTAGCTGCAGCCCTCTTCACTCTAACTGAACAGTTTCAAGAGAGCCATTTATTTGGGAACTGGGGGAATTAAGCCATGAGAGCTACCTTGAAAGAGAGAATTCAGCCTGTCCCTTTGTTTTCCTTTGTGAAATACTGCATATGGTTGTCCACGAAGCTCTAATAAGCAGTAACTCTTGTTAAACACTAAAGGTCTGCTATTTGCATAAGTACTCAATTTTATTTTTCCATTTGCAGCATTGGTTGGATGGTACAAAAAGCATCAAAAAGCAAGTAAAAAGTAAGTTTTGAGAAATTATTTGTGAAATTGTGCAAATAAAATATATTAGAAACACCTTTTTAATAGTAAGAACATTAGAAAATCATGTTTTCTATGAGTTTCTTTACCATCTGCCTTTGCAGGGTGGGCTGGGGTTCTGTCAGTCAAGTCTCAAGATACAGCTTAGATTGGTCTCAAGCACAGAAGCCTTCCCGGCCTCCTCGGTGCTAGGATGTTGGTGTATTCTAATGTGCCTGGCTAGCGTGGCGGCCTTCTAAACTTTGTGTCATTGTAATGTACCGATTCAGTGCCCAGTAGTGTAGGTTGAACATTAATCTAAACTCAAGAGTCTTGTAACGAGTTTATAGGAGAAATATTTGCAGCTTACAAACTGGCTTGAATTCTTACAAAATATTTAACTTCTCTTTAGGTGATTGCTTGTGTTGCTATTTGTTGGGCTTCCCTGCTCTGCTTTTGTTTGTCTATTTTGTTTTGGGAGGCTCTACCTGCCTCTAGAAAACGTTTTGAGACCTTAAAGCTGTAATGGTTTTTTTCTTCGTCTTTCCAGAAATTCATGATACAGACTATGCACAGTGGCCTAGGGTGAGAAATACGTGGTAGATTTACTCTGTCCCCTTTGTGTGCAGTCAGCTGACATAGCCGGTCACACGCACATGTGAACTGTGTGTGTCTAGTACCATCATAGGTCAAAAAAGGGCTTTGAATCCCTGGGAACTGGAATTGCAGACAATTGTGGACCACCTGGGTGCTGGGAATCAAAGTCAGGTCCTTTTCAAGAGCAACAACTGCTCTTAACCAGTGAGCCATCTCTCCAGCCCTTCCTTACCTCTATTCTTTTAGAAGAATAATGAAGCAGTGCTAGAGAGGTGGCTCAGATTGGGACCCACTTTCAGTTCCCAGCACCAACTCCAGGGAATCTGACTCTGTGGGCACCTGCATTCACACATGCACATAACACCCCCATACACATAATTAAAAGTAAGAGTTAAGATAATGAAATGAAGTAATTCCCATGAAATAGATTATTATTAACTTGGAGAAATACCAGTGTCTGGTCCCCACGGCCTGCTTGTCCCTGTAGTGTCAGATTTCAGGGCAGCTTAATTCTTGTCTTTATAAAGTACTGGGACAGGACTGATGAGAACACAGCAGTCAGTGTGCGCACTGGACTGAGTTTGAAGTGAGGGAATTACTAATGTTGGCATTTCTCGGCCTTCACTAAAAGTGTAGCTCAGCAGGTTTTCCGGGCTGATTGACTGTACCACTAGATTATGCACTTGGCCCTGAGCTGTTGGAGTTAATGTAAGGCTGCCTGCCCTGGGCTGACAGGTGGATGTGGTAATGCCGTGCTCTGGTCGGCACACTCTGAAACGTTCTGTGTCAGATTGCTGCCTGGCGCTACAAGAATCTGTTCTTTTCCTTTATACGGTGGGAATTGTCAGCCAATTCACTGATGAAAATTGTTAGTAAGTCAGTAACACTTAAAGCTCTTTTCTTTTTTAATGGCAGTTGGTTCACCCTATTGTCTTCATCTTCGAGTTAAGTTTTATTCCTCGGAACCAAACAATCTTCGTGAGGAGCTAACCCGGTAAGGCCACTACTAAGGGTTATGTCAGGGGTTAAAACTTTCAGAAGGGTCCTCCTAGGATTTCTCAGCCTAGCAATCAGGTCTCAGGTGAGTAAAGCTTCAGGTTGTGTCCATTTCTTTCTTTACTGCAAACGCATTGCTTCTCTACACAGTCCTCGTTAAGTAACAGGGTGAGTTGTTAGAGTATTGGGAGGATTTCCTTTGGAATTCCCTGGCAGTGGGGCTGCTGCTGTTACCCTTGCACCTCCCGTGTAGGTGAGTGTGCTGTCAAAACTAAGGCTGATCACAGGGATCATTTACATGCAAACTTCTCTGCAGTGGCTCTGCTCCGCTGTACTCTGGCTGCTCCTCTCCTCTTACCTTCAGGTGTGCTTTCTTCCTCCTCTTAGCGCCCTTTTTCATCCATTGTTTTTCCATTACAATTATCTTTTAAAATTCTATAATTAAAAAGTTCTCTCAGGGTGTGGTTGTGCACACCTTTAATCCCAGCACTTGGCAGGCAGAGGCATGTGGATCTCTTGAGTTCTGGCCATCCGGGCTGCATGGGTGAAATCCTGTCTCAAAAAAAGAAAAGGGTGTTCTCAAGTTAAAATGATAGTATTTTTTTTCATAGTAGATTGTTCTATTTGGTTATTTTGTCTTTTATTTTCCTTAGGTATTTATTTGTTCTGCAATTAAAACAAGATATTCTCAGTGGGAAGTGAGTATTGCATTGTTTAGTGCATAACTGCAAAATTCTTGAGTAGTAGAAATATGTTAGAAGACAAGTCCAGCGCAGGGCTGGCGAGATGATGGCTCAGCAAGTAAAGGACCTGAAATCTTAACCCCAGTGCTGGGGCTCACTGGCCGGTCACTGTAGACAAAATAGTAAGGGGGAAAGGAACAGAGGAAGAGTCTCGCCACGGTCCTCAGGCCTCCACGTGTGCACACGTAGGCAAGTGCACTTACACATGTGCACACAAATAAGTTCAGAGCTGTGTAAAGCAAATGCTCAAAAATGTAACATATATTAATGTTATTTATCTTAAAGATTATGAAATTGACTTAGCCAATTTGTATTTTGATCTCAGATTAGAGTGTCCCTTTGATACAGCCGTTCAGTTGGCCGCTTATAATCTGCAAGGTAAGTGGTTCTTGTGCTGGGTAAGACGGGAGCATAATTCTTTTGTGTGACGCATGTCTGAGAAATAAAGAATAGCATCAGAGATAGCTCAGTGGTTAAGAGCACTAATTGCTCTTCCATAGGACCTGGGTTTGATTCCTAGCACCCACATGGCAGTTCACAACTGTCTGTAACTCCAAGATCTGACACCCTCACGAAGACATACAGGGAAAACAACAATGCACGCAAAATAAAAATAAATTATATTTTTAAAAAAATTTAAGCTGAGCAGTGGTAGCACATGCTTTTAATCCCAGCACTTGGAA
>JAQHUG010000125.1:248914-273139 GCA_028555095.1 Dicrostonyx torquatus
TACATAATTTTAAAATAATAAAAGTAAATCTTTTTTTAAGCATTAATTCCTTTGCAGTTTTTAATGTAACTATGAATTTTGTAGTGTAAGGGAAGGCATGAGTTTGTATAAAATACCTCTGAGTATTTTTTGATAAGTGGTAGGTAGGGGAAAATATGGTTGAAATTAGATATTAAAAGACTAGACCAGCTGGGAGTGGTGGTGCACAACTTTGATCTCAGCACTGGTAGGCAGAGACAAGTGGTTCTCTGTGAGTTTGAGGCCAGCCTTGTCTACAGAGTGAGTTCCAGGACAGCCAATGATATATAGACAGACCCTGTCTCCAAAAACAAAAACAAAAGACTAAAATCTATAGAAAGATACATTATAAAAGAATAGAAAACTAAAATTCTAGAAATGTATATGGATGCTTGTAAGATGTTGATTTTTAAGCTGAGAAAAACTTTACTAGCTTTTAAGGTCATTATTATTTGATGCTGTTTTATATCACTGAAGCTCACTATTGAGTAGACTTTGCTAAAATAAAATAGTTCAATAAGCAGGTTGATCCTTTGTAGCTGGAAGAGGATTTTATTATTTACTGAAAACATCTTGAATATAAATATTAGCCTGTATATAATATTTAATGAGAAAAGTAACCAGTTGTGTGAAAACTTGAAACCTGTTTCTTGTGTACAAACAGAATATATTTTATATTCTCTCCTTAAATTAGGCTAGAGATGGGAATGACTATAGCTTGGGACTAACTCCAACAGGAGTCCTTGTTTTTGAAGGAGAAACCAAAATCGGCTTGTTTTTCTGGTAAGCAGTGTGGATAGCAGAAGTACTTGTTTTCAATGAGTCAGAGCATTTACATCATTAATAAAAACATGTGGCAGTAGAATCCTGAGCAGTTTGTGGTGATTCTGCTCTTACTCGTCTGCGGTCTCCCCCAGATGCAGATCTCTGTCCCAGTAGTGTCTCGGTGTGCTTCTCTCATGTTTGTGTCCTATGAGACGTTTCCACGTGGCTCTCACTGTTAGTGTTTTCCATTTCTATCTGCGACAAAAGGAGGGGGAGGTCAGTGTTTCTGTCTCCCCTGCTGCAGGCTGACTCCTGTTTCCCAGCTTGTGTCTGTATCTGCGATGGCCCTAAAGCACTGAACTGGGAAGGTGTTTGCATTGTTGCATTTTTGTCAGAACTAATGCAGCATTTCGGCATGTGATACAGACATGAGCTAAAGATGGCCCATGTTGCTGCTTTTGTAACATGCCGAGGCTGTTGGCTTGAAGCCTTCCTACCCATATCAAATTCAAATCCAGGTGTTACTGGTAAAATGCAGTAGAAGACCCTAATCAGGTATTTTCTTAAGTTTTTTCATAGGGTTACAGAATTCATTGTGCCACATTAGGGGCGTACAAAATACATATATTTATCATTTCCTTCATATTTTTAATGTTATATGGGCAACATCAGTTTATTAGTTGGTTGCTTTTGAAGTATGTGTTTGCCTTTAAAGACTTGGGCAGGCAGTTCTGGCTGCCTTAGCCTTCTTATCAGTGTTCAGACATAAGGAGACATGTCTGATATAGGAAAGGATTGTCCCCTAATCTATTGCTCTCATATTATTGCAGGCCCAAGATAACCAGATTGGATTTTAAGAAGAATAAATTAACTCTAGTGGTTGTGGAGGATGACGATCAGGTAGGAACTGTGCTGTGTTACTTACCTAACAGCATTTGTATGGTAACAAGTGGGGATGGACTCAGAACGGTAACTTAGCATTGCTTACACTTGGAAGTAAGTTTCTTATTCAGCTCAGACCATCCTAAAAATGTACTTTTGTGCCATTAATATTAAGGATAATATAAAAGCTTTTCATTTATTATTTCTTTGTTGATAATGTATCTAATTGTGCAAAGGTTACATTAGGTGAACAAGCCAGCTGCCTTTTATCTGAACACTTTGGAGGCAGGGACAGGTGGATCTCTAAGTTCAAAACCACCCTGTTCTATCTATTTAGTGCTGACCAGTGAGACCTTGTCTCAAAGACACAAATAAAATAAAAATCCACCTGGTGGTAGTTTTTACAATAAAACATGATTTGATATTTTTTGTTAATTTTATTTTTTATTTAATTTCATGTGGTCGCATTTTAATTGATTTTTATGTATTTCTCTCAGCTTTTATCATATTTGGGCATATTTTCATGTTCCCATTCACCTTATAATTGACCTTTTGGTTGCGCTTATATAAAATGTGATAAGCAACAGGCAGCAGTCAAGTTGTATCATCTTTTCTGGATTTTTGCAGATATTAAATTTTATAAGCTCTTACTGTTTTAAGTTTGACTTCTTTTAGTTGTTGGAGGAAGGTAGTGGGGTGCTGCATTGTGATAGCAACCTTCTTCCATTCCTCTGTAGTTTCTGAGGATACATACACCTGATTAAATATAACTAGCCAGAAGAGTAAGACTGTAGCTTAAGGTGAGGCCCTCTGACGGCTGTACCTTTTTTTTCTTCAGTTTTTTTAATATGGGCACTAGACAGGTCACTTTTATAACACCATCTCTGAGTTTTGTGGTGTTGGATATATGAAATGATACTTTACCAGAAAATGAGTTTATGGAAAGCCCTGCTATTCAGTCAGTAAACTTTGATATTCTTTCCTTGTTACAACTAAACCTGTTCATTTATTAAAACAGAAAAGGAATTTTTGTTGCTGCTCTAGTATGTTGCTTTTTACTTCACAGAATAAATGAGAAACATTCATATTCTCGGGAATTTGAGTGCAATTGATTGTCCCATGGAGAAGTTTTTTTTTAATAGTGCAGTGATTAGTGGGAATGTGGGAATATATGATCTTGGCAAGTCTGCAAATAGATAATTACACTCATGACATCCTTTTCATAATTAAAATTATACAAAACAAAGAAAAATGGGATTGATTTGAAAGAACTTTATAATACACTAAGTGAATGTTTGTCATAGTAATAGTTTTGAATTTTGAAAAAGAAATTTGTATTTGAGAATTTCCTATCTGCATATAATGTGCTTTCGTCAGGTTTATCCTCACTAGTTCCTCCCATTCCCCCATTTTTTTTTCATTTGTTTTGACAGTATTTCAAACTACTGTATCTGTTGTGTGGGGTGGTTTTAATTTTGGAAAATTTTGATTTTTTTTCCTCCTTGTTTACATTTCCTTAGATGTGTTTTATTTATTTTATTTTATTATTTTTTTGTTTTTGTTTTTTCAAGACAGGGTTTCTCTGTGGCTTTGGAGCCTGCACTGGAACTAGCTCTTGTAGACCAGGCAGTCTCGAACTCACAGAGATCCGCCTGCCTCTGCCTCCCGAGTGCTGGGATTAAAGGTGTGCACCACCACCGCCCGGCCCTTAGATGTGTTCTATAAAACAAAAGTTCTATAAAAACAGAAGATGCAAAGGTTCCGAGTTCTAGTTTGTTTTGTTTTCAATGATATTTTAGATTTGTATTTTTGCTTAGTTCCTAGGAATTTACAGAACTACCTTTGTATCTTGCTGAAGTTTGATGATCTTCAAACTTTCTTACCAAAAATCCTACAATTTGAGATGGCTCAATGGTTAAAGGCCTTGTTTGCAGGCCTAATGACCTGAGTTTGATCTTTGGGACACTTGTGATGGAAGGCAAAACCAACTCAAGATCTCCTCTGACGTCCATGTGTGTGCCGTAGCACACAGGCTAGTACACACGCACAAGTTCAAGTTATCCTCTGACCTCGATGTGTATACCGTGACAAACAGGCTAATACACACACAAGTTTGTTTGTCAGGTTTTTGTTTGTTTGTTTGTTTGGGGGTTTTGTTTGTTTGTTTTGCCCTGGAACTCATTCTGAGACCAGACTGGCATCAAACTCAGAGGTCCTCCTACCTCTGCCTCCCAAGTGCTGGGTTTAAAGACATTCCCCCACCCTTATATCACATGGAGTTCATACCACTAATGTCAGAACTTTGGAAGTAGAGGACTGCTTCAACTACAGTGAGACCCGGTTTCAGAAAACAAATGCAAACAGCAAAGCAAGTTCTCTACTCTCTAAACTAGAGGTGGAAAGCACAAGGTGGTGGTAGTTATTTAGTTTTGAGGCCATGTCTCAGCTTGTTGCCCAGGCTTTTATGATCACAGTCATCCCCCATTCCTCATTTCCTCCCAGATTGACCCCTCCCTTTTTTCACAAGAAACTATCTCTCAGCAAATGTCCTGAACCTTGGCTCTTACAGTACCTCCCCCTCCTGCAATGTTCCCTAAGCTCTAAATTGTAGGGGTTATAGTGTAAATGTATTAATTGGGGACTAACAGCCCATGGCCAGTTTGGTCTCTCTGCCTTTTGACCAGATGTCTTTCTGTAATAGTGTCTGTCTGCCTCCAAAAGCAGCTTCTTTGATGAGGGGTGAGCATCACATTTAATTGTGGATCTAAAGAAATGTATTTAGGATACAGTTTGAAATAACACCGGTTTAGGAATGTGGCTATAGTAGGTTCTCTAGATTCCATGGCCTCACCAGCCACAGGTAGTTGGCTGAGTTTACAATGCCAGATTCCTTTTAGTAAGCAGACCTCAAGTTCATCAGTTAAGTGACCGTTGGTTGCTGCCCAGATCTGAGTGCCACCATCATTGCACCTTTTGGAATGTCTCGCTGTGCTAGTCATTGTTGTGACTTGTAGGCGTTAGAGTCAGGGCTACTGTCACTGCTTTTCTTCCTTAGCAGGTTTTTATGGCTCCTTCCAACACTATGAGCTAGTTTAGTTGGTTTTTTTGGTTTTTTTTGGGGGGGGAGTGTTTGTTTTTGTATGTGTGTGTGTTTTGTTTTGTTGTTTTTTGTTTTTTTGATTTTTGAGACAGGGTTCCTCTGTGCAGCTCTAGCGAATCCTGGAACTTGCTGTATAGACCAGGCTGGCCTCAAACTCAGAGATTTACCTGCCTCTGCCTCCTAAGAACTGGGACTAAAGGTTTGGGCTACCACATTATCATAGCACATGTTTTTTGGTTTGTTTTTTTTACTGGCCTCTGGACTTTTCATGAGTGTTGTATGTGATTGTCCGTATAGAAGTGTACATGGAGATGCACATGTGTGCACATGTTTATGGGGCCCGATATTGGGTGTTTACTTTTCACGCTAATGTTTTGCATCAGGGTCTCCTAAACCTGAAGCTCACCTGTCTGACAAGACTGGGAGGCCAGCACCAAAAAGTTTCAGAGAGCAAACTAGATGCTCTTTTATTTTTTTAAGGTTTACTTTATTTTTAATTATGGGTGTAATGTGTGTGGGGGGGGATTAGTGCAGATGAACTTGGAGACGTGAGCTCGTCTTGAGCTGGATTTAGAGACTGCTGTGAGCTGTCTGATGTAGGTGCTGGGAACCAAACAGATGTCCTGAAAGAGCAGTGCTCTTAACCATTGAGCCATCTCTCCAGCAACTTTATTATTTACTTTTCTGCATTAATTTATTTTGACACAAGGGCTTTGTTGTGTAGCTGGCCTTGCACTTACTATGTATGTAGTGCTGGCCCTGACGTAGTGGCATTTTACCTGGTTACTAGGATTACAGGCATTCACCACATGCTTGGCTGCCTTCTGGTATTGGTATAGTTATATTTGTATTGCAGAAATAGGAGATATGACTTAATAAACACCACTTTTTCTTTTTTAGGGTAAAGAGCAAGAGCATACCTTTGTCTTTAGACTAGATCATCCAAAGGCCTGCAAACACTTATGGAAATGTGCAGTGGAGCACCATGCTTTCTTCCGTCTCCGAGGACCTGTCCAAAAGAGTTCTCATCGATCGGGATTCATTCGACTAGGATCACGATTTAGATATAGGTTAATTCCCCTAAGTTTTGACCCTATCTTGCATACAGGCCAGAAAAGTTAAAAACAACACTGGTTTTACTGAGACAGAAATAAAAACAGAGAAATAAAGTATGTTGCCAAAGATACTTATTTGCCAAAATTTTTAAAGACGTAATGTTACTATTAATTTCTTGACTAGATGGGAACCCAATTATTGATTTATAATTGACACATTTTGTATATACTATTCAGGCTACAGTTCACATTTATTTAGCAAGGTGGATTGTCCATCTGACAAGTTGTGCTCCTACAGAAAATTGTATGAGGAATTAATACGAATAATACTGTAGCTCTCTAGAAACCTGAAAATCAATTGCTTTCACTGACTCCTTTGCCATGAATTTGAAACGTTTCAGTTCTTATTATATTCAAGGAGCTGTCCAGGCTGAGTCTTCAGTGTGCCATTGGAATCAGCTAAAGAAGGGATGGCCATACCAGTAATGTAGCAAGTCATGCACAGAAATCTTACTATAATTTCTGTTCTACCCATGTCAGAAATGCTTGCGCATTTTCTTCTTAGCTGGAAACCAAAGAAGTACAAGAGTAGCTTTTAAAAGCATTTCTGGATTATTTTATGGAAATAATAGAAAAAGTAACTGGAGCTAGGACTGAGGACATAGCCCATTGGTAGAGTGCTTGATAGCATGTATAAGGCCTGCAGTTTAGTCCGTAGGACCACAAAAGGAGAATTAACTGGAAATCTTGTTCTGGATTGCACATTTACATTGATTCATGTGGATAGGAAATTAGAGAATGCATGGGCATTCTCTCTTGATTTACTATGTTTGTAGGTGATATATGTGCTTAGGAGAAATCCTGTATTATTAATGTTACATAATTTACCAAAACCTGGATGATAGAAAATTTTTGCTAAAGAGGAAAAATCACAACTATTGGTAGTGGTTCCCTTTTGGATGCTTTGCGGGATACTCTGGGTGCAAACATCTTACTCCTCTGCCTGATTGCCTTAGATTGTCTTACTGTTGATTTGCCTCATTTATTTTAGTGGAAAAACTGAATATCAGACCACAAAAACCAACAAAGCAAGAAGATCGACCTCCTTTGAAAGAAGGCCCAGCAAGCGATACTCCCGACGGACCCTACAAATGAAAGGTGAGTCCAGTCCTGTCCCAAAGCTTGTCCTTCCTGGGCAGCCCTCATGTGCTAGCACTGCTTGTTTGCTGGAGAGGAGGCTGCTGGATCCTCTTAAGTCTTTTTAACTAATTAAAACTGTTCTTGTATGAGCTTCATAAGCTACATTATAATGACTTCTGTAATTAACTGAGATTAAACTTAATAGCACAGCTCAGTTGATGTTCTCAGCAGTACTTTTTGTTTGCAATAGAGCAGTATTTTCTCTCTTGTCTTTCAAATCTCACGATGAAATGCCACTTCATCACCTTGAAATTTTTTTTAATTTTAGCATGTAAAGAACACATTAATTTATCTGGGGGGTTGTCCATGCATGTGTGCGTGCATGCTGTTCTGTGAACCATGCCAGTGCCCTGTTACTGGACTTGCAGGCAGTTTTGAGCTGCCATGTAGATGCTGAAACTTGAACCAGGTCCTTTGGAAGAGCAGCAAATACTCTTAACTTCTGAGTCATCTCTAGCCCCAAAGAATTTTTCAGTAAAAATTATTCCATATTAGACTGGTGAGATAAAGGACTTTATAAATGGTTTAGTGGATAAAGGAGCTTGCCGTCAAATCTGATTAACCTAAGTTTAGTCCCCAGGACCTACATAATGGGGGAAAAAAACAGAATCCACAAAGTTATCTGCTGACCTACACACACCCATCCCACACAGAGACACACAGTAAAACAATCTAAAAATGAGTGGATGATACTGTTCCATACTGTAATTACTGTTAAATTATCAATGTCTGTCATACATAGATATTTACAAATTCATAAATATCATCTGCTACGTAATATACTTCAACTCTGTAATGTAGCATGAATTCTAATTGGTCTTAATAAATAAGACCCGGCGTCAGATATTAGGGAGTGAAAGCTGAGAGATCAGAGTAGCAATGCAGCAGCCACTAGAGAGACCTTTTACCTCTACTGAATCCTCAGCCCCAAAGGGCGATCCTATCCTCAGACTGCATCCTAGAGAGATGGCTGGCTCAACAGTTAAGAGTGTGTGCTCCTCTTGCAAAGAACCCAAATTTGGCTGCAGCACCCACATCAAGTGGCTCAAATGTATCCATAACTTTAATACAAAGGGTTCTGACGCTCTCTTCTGAGCTCCAGGGGGACCTGTACTCTTGTGCACATAGCCACGCACAGACACACTCTGGGCTACATAACAAAAGTGAAATCCCGGAAAAGAAAATATGTGCAGCGTTTTATTGAAAAATACAAGAGGCTGCTGCTAGCAATACTAGTCTGACCTGCAGCACGACCTGTGTGTGTTTTCACAGTTAGTCATGGTTTTACTTTGAATAGTACCACAATTTGTCATGCAGGGTGGACTAATAAGATGTTATCTTTTCTCTTGTCAGCAAGCACAACAAAACCTGAAGATCTTGGGTGAGTAATGCCTTGCAATGTAGGAACTGAGACAGTTTACATATTTAAATAATTTACATAGTTGCTATCATTAATTAAATAAATATTTGTTGAAGACCTTGCCGAATGTCAGAGTTTCATAGGTATTGGGAGGATAATAGGGAACAAAGAAACATCAGATAAAATTGACATTCAGAAAAATTACTGCTTACAGAAGTAGAATGTTATTGATAATGTCAAAGAAGGAAGGTGGGTTTGCAGGTAAGCAATTTTATTCTAGATGGGATTGCACTCAGTCATGGTGTGCAGTCCATGCTACCATGTTACTGGATCTGGCTTCCTAGTATTGGTTGATCTGTGTGTCTGTATTCATCAGAGGTATTGGTCTTGCTTTTCTTAGACTCTGTCCAGTTTTGGTATGAGAGCAATTCATGACCTCACAGAAAAAGTTGATAAATAATCCTTCCTCTCCTGTTTTTTGAGATTTTTGTAAGGAATTGATACGAATTTCTTAACACTGTGATAGTATTTATTAAAGCCATCTAACTTGGATTATCTCTAGGCTTAATTCAATCACCTTTTGTAGACATATTTTTTAACCTATCTTAATTCCTAGGAATGTAGTTTGTAGTTTTCCAGTCTTGTTTCCGCAAGACAATTGTACTATACCTGATTTTTTCTGATTTCTCACTTTTTTCTTGGTCAGTCCAGCTGAGTATTTGTTAGTTTGTTAGCTTTTCATTAATTCTTAAGATTTAGTATGCTCTGGCTACTTCTTCCTCTTCTTCCTCTTCTTCCTGCCTTCCTTCTTGTTTTTTTGTTACCCAGGACCTCGTGGGTGCTACCTACACAAGTGCTCCACCACAGAGCTACATCCCCAGAATGCTTCTTGTTTTATTGTTTTCTGTTTGTTTTTGATACAGACTCTCATTTTGCAGCCCTGGCTGACCCGGAACTCACTGCTTGCCTACCAGGCCTAGCCTGTTTCTTAGTTGTTTGAAACAAGCTCTTTAGCCACCCCACACTAGCCTTAAACTTGTGGTCTTTCTGCCTGACCTTCTAAGTGTTGGCTTTAGAAGGCAGTACTACCACACCCAACTTCTTGTTCTCTTTGTGTTATCTTAAGGTGGGGTTCGGTCATTTGAGACCTTTGATTGATCTCAAGTTTGCTGTGTACCCTGACTACATGTGAACTTCTGATCCTGGGGCTTCAGCCTTTCTATGCTTGGTTGGCCTGAGCTGACCGCGGCTGGCATAAGTGTCCAGCTGTCAAGTTCCCCTTGAGCACTATTTAATTGCATTCTGTAACTCTTGGTATGTTTCGTTTGCATTTTTTTTTTGTTCATCCCACATTGTTTTCTAATCCATGATTTCTCCTTAGAACTATTAGTTATTTAGGAATATATTGCTTAATTTCCCCATATGTGTGAATATTGTAAATCTATTTTTTGTTAGAAAGTGTATTGATTATTATTTCAGTCACTTTAAATGTCCCTTTAAAAGACATGATTATAATGGCTCTATTAATATCAGTAGTATATGTTATAATGTTTTTCAAAAAACAACTGTATATTGATGTCTCCCAGAATGCTTGTTAAACAGATTCAAAGCGTACACAGCTTTAATCCCATCACTTGGGAGGCAGAGTCCTGGATCTGGATCTGGATGAGTCTGAGGCCAGCCTGGTCTACTCTTGCAAGACCTTGTCTCAAAAAAGACACATAATAATAATTATAATAACTCTTATTATACTTTATAATTTATAAATTATATTGTAATTCTATATGTTATAATTTTTATATATTATACAAATATAATAATTATTGTAATAATATCAGCAAACATAACCTTTGTGTGGAGTGTGGGTGGCTAGGACTATCTATCTGAATTTGAAATTCTTCAAAAGAGGTTTGTTATTTTCAGATACTGAGTCGTCAACCATACCTTAAAAGAAATTTTTATTACATTTATTTATCTGTTTATTTAGTGTGTTTCAGTTTGTAGCAGTGCATGTTTGGTGTGTAGTTGTGCATTACCACAGTACCCACGTGGAGGTGAGAGCTGCACCGTGTGGGCTCTAGGGATTGCCCTCCTGCTGACAGGAGTCTGTCTTGGCAGCAAGTACCTCAGAGTTTTCCTGTACACTTGGAATTGTTCAAGCCATGTTGTGGTTAGTGATCCACTGCAGAAGCACTTTGCTGTTGTGAACAGGGACTCTTGATGCTGTTAAGACTAAAATGAATATGGAGTTATGGGGAGCAGGGGTTACTGCTGTAAAGCTTCAGATTAAAAAGGAAATTTTGTGTCTCTCTGGGCTATCTGCTTTGAGTTGTTTGATTTTCTTTTGAATTGTTTAGAAGCTGTACTTGCAAGGAAATTGGGAAGGAATATTAGCTCTTCGTGTTTTTTAAATAGGGTTGTTCATTGATCATGTCTTGCTTTCTTGAAACAGACTAGAACATGGCATTTCATCCTGAAGATATATCATGAAAATAGTAGAAATAGAAAGAAAATATTTAAGCAGAGACATGATGTGGAACAATTAAGTTTTTATTCGTAAAGTTAAAGTCTCTTCGCTAAGGTGTTTTGAAATTCAGATTTTTAATCAGAACATAGTGAGTATAATAAACATGGTCTCTCTTCTAGAATTGGAATTAATTTCACTTTAATGGATATATGTTACTGTCTCTTTGTTAGTGATGCTTTTGACTTTAGAAGACAACAGAAATAGGCTACTTAAGAAATGATGGCCCCTTCAAGATCCATCCCTGATGCATGAGCTGGCTTTTTGTACCCCATTCCCTATTGTGGGTTGCTTTGTTCAACCTTGATGCAGAAGGAGGGACTTGATCCTGCCTCAACTTAATGTGCTAGACTCTGTTGACTCCCCATGTGAGGCCTTACCTTTTCAGAGGAGTGGTTGGAGGATGGGTTGGGGAGAGGGAGGGAGAACTGTGGTTGTTATGTAAAATGAATAAAAAAATTAAAATAAAAAATTATTGAAAAGAAATGATGACCCTTTGGAGGGAGGAAAGAGGAAGGAAAAGTGATTATAATTATAATCCCAGAAGTTATAAAAGGCTCACAGCTCCAAATAATCTGAGTTGGCCTGCAAGGATACATACACTTACATGTATTACTTACACACAGACACCTACACATAAATAAATCTTAATGTATGTGTGTGTGTGTAGATATATAGTAGGTTTTCAGAAGTTAAATGAAGGTTACTAGGCAGCTCTCTTTTACACAGTCAGGACACCTGAGTTTGGACTGGCGTGCATGCCCTTCGCTCTTGACCTTGCCGTTCTGTTACATGAATGGTTTTGCTCCAGTGAGCCATGAAGAACAGTGCCTTTTTTATAGTCCAACTATTTGACCTGCAGCATTTCTCAACCTTTTACTTTGCTGTTTCGTAAAATGTACCAGTTTGAATAGCATGTTTGTAAATTGCTGGTGTCGGTTTCTCCTAGTGAGTTTGAACTAAAAGTACATTAAGAAAGGGTAGTATTTTCAAGGATAGTTGATGTTCATGGTTACTAATACTGTGTTCTTTCTCTAAACAAAGAGGCCTTGGTATCTGCACAAGCTAGCCCCAGGATCTGAGCTCAAGAGACTCTCCTCCTTGAGCTTCCTTCTCACTGAGTAGTGGGACTGCAGGCAGATGCTGCTGTACCTGGATGAGATGGTGAAAATGAGCAAAAAGGGGCAGCTACTGCTTGTGGTTCTTTACAGAGCCCTTCTCTAAGATGCTCTGAATATATATTTCTGATCAAATTCACAAATCAGGTGAAATGAAGTCTGGCCAGCCAGAGCATGACAAACATGGCCTTGCCCTTCTCCCCAAACTGATAGATTACATTCTTGAAGCTAGCCATAAGGTCTGTCCCCTGTTTGGCACCTTCCTCTTTCTGAGACTGACTACCAAGGTCCAGCTATCAAAGTATTAAAATCCAGCAATCGGCTGGAGAGATGGCTCAGCGGTTAAGAACATTGCCTGCTCTTCCAAGGGTCCTGAGTTCAATTCCCAGCAATCACATGGTGGCTCACAACCATCTGTAATGAGGTCTGGTGTCTCCTTCTGGCCTGCAGGCATACACACAGACAGAATATTGTATACATAATAAATAGTTTTCCAAAATCCAGCAATCAGATGCCCCTTTGGCTACACTAATTAACATGCCCAATTAAAATTAAACACCTCATCCATATCACAGGGGTTCCCCTTTTGCTTTATAAGCCACCATTTTCCTATGTGCCATGTCTGTCTCCCCTGTGTCTAGAGGCAGTCCTATGTCATTATCATTGTTGGCCTTGTCATGTCTCCCCCCACCTGAGACAAATATCCCTTTCTCCTCTCCCTTGTTCCTTTCCCCTTCTCTGTCTTCTATCCTTTGTCCCTCTGGGGGGGCGGGGGGGAATAGATCTCTTTAGTGCTGAGGACTTGGTCTTGGGATATCTTGTACCGACACAGTTCCCTTCACCAAATGTCTTGAATTAACTTCAGTTGTCTCTTCATTAATGATGCTTTGTTTGTTTGTTTCTGTTTTTGGTACTAAACTTCAAACTCAGGACCTCCTGGGTGCTAGATATAAGCATTCTACCAGTGAGCTACATCCCAATCCCTAATTTTTAATTATTAAGAAATTATAAGAAAAATGTTTTTTTTTTACATTTCATATTATCTAAATAGAAAGTTTTGATTTAGTTAATATGGCTTATTATGAGAGATATTTTTCTCAAGTTGAAATTGTTTGAATTTTTGTTTTTGTTGTTACTGAAGTTATTCCTAGCTGAAAGAAATATTTGAACATACCAAAGGAGCTGTAGACTCATTGAGGCTAACTTATTATGCTCCAGGTAGGCTTGAAGGGATTTCATGTGTAGACTATGAAGTCACTTTCACCAGGATACTACAGTCTGGGAAGAGCAAATACGACTCCTTAGAAAAAAGGGAAGAGGGAGCTGGGAATCAAATTTGAGTCTCTTGGAAATCCAGGACCCTTAATAATCAATAATAAAGTAATAATTGAGATTCACTGGTTAAGAATGCTGGCTGTTCTTCAGAGGACCCAGTTCCCACATTGGGCAGCCCACAGCAGTCTCCAGCCCCATGGGATCCAAGCCTTCTTTTGGCCTCTTCAGGTACCTTATCCAGGTGTACACATGGGTACACATACATAAATAAAAATAGAATGAATTGGTTTTTTGTTTTTAAATGGGGGAGGTTGAGATAAAGGCATCTACCCCAGAGCCTGAAGTCCTGAGTGCAGATCTCAGGACCCATATGGTGGAAGGAGATAACCCCTGGCCAGTTTTCTTGACCGCCGAACACGTACAAAGTAAAGGTTTAAAAAAAGAAAAAACTTTTAAATTTTTGTTATTTTAAATAAAGGATGTTTTGCAAATGTGTAATGTTTCTGATAAAGCTTAAGTCCCATTACCATATATCTGTACTAACTAAAACAATTCTGTGTAAATTATATAAAACTGAATACTTTGAGTACAGGTTGTAAGTGAAAACAGAATATAGAATTATTAACTTAAAAAATTAAAATGCACAAGCCTTTAATCCCAATACTTGGGAAGCAGAAGTAAGTGGATCTCTGTGAGTTCTAGGCCAGCCTGGTCTACAGAGCAAGTTTCAAATGAGCCAGGACTATGTAATGAGACCTTGTCTCAAAATTAAAAAAAAGAAAAGAAAAATTGGAAAGAAATAATAACCTAGAATTTTATATGTAGAGTATTTTAACCCTATAATGCTTTATTTTATTAGTGATAAAAATTTATAGTTATACATATATAACATTAAAAATAAAAGAATGTAAAATTACAGGTAAACTTTATATATGTATGTATGTATACTTATGTCAGACTTGCCAAATGACTCCACAATTATGCTCTTGGATTTCATTGTCTCAATGATATAGTGATTCAATTTCAAAGCATGGATTAATACCTTGAAGACATCTAAGATACGTTTACACGGGAGAACTTATAGACACAAGATGTTACTGATGTGGGTTCCATGGAAAGATTTCAAACTGTGCAAACTATTTTAAACTTCAACATGCAAGTTAGATATGTATGACTTTGTTGAACTTATTTTACATACTTTTTAAATTTTTATTTTATGTGCATTGGTGTGAGGGTGTTAGATCCCCTGGAACTGGAGTTACAGACAGCTGTGAGCTGTCACGTGGGTACTGGGAATTGAACCCATGTCCTCAGGAAGAACAGCCAGTGTTCTCAACCACTGAGCCATCTCTCCAGCCCCTTTATGTACATTTTAAGGAAACAGTTTGTAATCAGTTCTGTTCTATTTGGGTCTTTATTTATGTTTGTTTGGTTAGTTTGTTTTTAATTACATTGCTTTAATTTTAATTACATTGTTCTCTACCTTTCTTCCCTCAATCCTTTTATATGGGGTTTTTAGTAGGCTTTTTTTTCTTTCATTATAGTGTTCATAATACTTCAACCCAGAATAATGACTCCCAACAGGTAAGACAGTAGTAAGTTTCTAAAACACCAGAGCACATAGTTAATTGGATTTTTGTAGTGTGTGATGTTTTATAACTTTTATGCATTTCTTACCCCCAACACTTGTCCTTGTTTTTCTAAGATACTGCAAGTAAAACAGATGATTTATAAAACATTTTCTGTCTATAAATATGGGGTATCAGTACATTGTGAATGTTCATTTATTACCTAAAATTAGTGTATTAAAATTAAACATTTGATTACGTTTATGTACTATATAGATGGCACTCCATTTTAATGTTGTATTTCTTGGTGTTAATATTTCTATTTGTTAGATTTAAACCATACATATAAGCAAAACAAATGCATTTTATCATTTTTCCACCAAGGCTTGGGGTGTGAGGTCTCCTGTGCCTGTGATCCCGTCCTCAACCTCTGGTCCTGTGCTGGTGGAGATAGAGAACCTTCCGCAGAATTCTGCAGCAAGCCAACACGACAGGAAATGGTTTGTTAACTTCCTAAACCAAAATATTGCTTGCATAACTGTATTCTAAACTTTTAAGCTATAATCTTGAAGCATTTTAAATATGATTGAAAACAAATTATTCATATTTGTGAGCTGAAAAGGAACAGACTGAGCAGTCAGAGAGATGGATGAAGAAGGGAGGACGGTTGTCTAAAGGCAGTCCATAAGACTGCTGACTTTCACCAGTGTGGTCTGGGAGTGGCTGATTAAAGTCTGAATAAAGAAGAAAGAAAAATATTCCAGTTTGGGGAGCTAGAGAAATAATTCAATGAAAGTAAAGCTATTTTTATAAAGTGTAAATGCACAGATATGGATACTTTGTGACTTTTTGGGTTTAACCAGTTGTGTTTGTGCTTTCCTAGAAAGCTGTGGCTTGGGGAGGGCTCCTTGGAAATCATTTGGGCTGAGTGGTACTATGGATATATCGTCTGTTCAAGCTTTGTGTCTGTTTATTGAATGCACTTAGATGATTCATGAGATTTTTCTCTTTTTCTCTTGCTCTTAGTTTGTTAATACCTGAAACCTAATGAGTTTCTGTGGTGATCTCGAGGTTTGGGTCGGCTTTCTGTGCAGCCAGCTCTTCCTTCATGGTGGTGGGTCAGCAGTGGTTGGTGACTATCTCTGTCTGTGCTGTGTACTCTTTCCACTGGTATTGTTGGCTTAACTAACGACAGGGCGCTTTGCCTGTGATGGTCGGGTGTGTTTTAGTTCAGTTCCAGGTAATTTCAGTTACAATTAAGGAGGATATTCTCCCTTGTTTTGTCCATATATATATATATATATATATATATGGCAGTTGTACTCCATCTCTTTAATGTGCCACTGAGGCCGATTGTCACACGCAGACAGTAACCAGACTTCAGCTGTCTTATATGCTTGTCTCTGTTTAACACCAAGTGAGAATCTGATTAGTTTACTTCCTGTGCTATGACGCAGGTCTTTATTGAATTCCATTTTAATGAGTACGTATTTAAGTCTGCTTAATTTGATTTATTAGGCATTACCAGTTCCTTTGGTGTAGCCTTTAGAGAGAATATTGGATTTCAGTTTCAAGAAAAATGAAAAAAATTGGAGCCATGTGCCCTCTTCCTTTCTGTGGTTGTGCTGACAGCTCCTTTGCTGAAATGGAGATGACCCTGAAAACCTGATGAGCCTCCGAGTACGTCAGCAGAGCACGGAACTGACACCCACTGGCGTGTCTTATAGCTAATGACTCTCCAGGCCTCTGTAAAATGCATCCTGCCTCCCATTCTTCGTGTCTGCATGCTTAGATTCCAGAGACTATAAAGCAGTCCTCCTTTAGAAAGTGCTCACAAAATCTGGAAACTGACTGGGTGACAGGACAGCGTGTGGAACATCTTACTACAAGCAGATAATTCGGGGCCAATTTAATTTAAGCCTATTTCCTGTTCAGGTCTTCAGTTTTTTTTCCCCCTTGTATCTTAAATGAATCCACTAACTAGGTGAATGATTTAATATGTCAGTAACTTAAGATTTGATAAGATATTTCATATCACTTGGAATACATGAATTGTTTATTAACAAAAAGCCAGATGACACTGCTTGCAAGTCTGAGACTAGAGGCTTTGTTGAGTCCTGGGATTTGAGTCCAGCCTAGCAGCAAAGCAACTTTATCTCAAAACAAAATAAAGTGTGCCTGTAATCCCAGTGTTTGGAAGAGGGTGCAGGTACACCATGATTCCAGGCCAGCCTGGGCAGTGTGATAAGACCTAACCCTATCAAAAAACAAAAATGTATAGAACTTAGGAAATCTGGCACCTGTAAACCAGAACACAAACCAAATTTGATTTCTACATCAAAGGTCATAAAGTTTGCTTGTTAAGGCTGATGAGCAAGTTGAATTTCAGTGGAAGGAAATAAAATGATATTAATAGTTAAAAGCAAACAACACACTCTCCATGTTTATTTTGAAAATTTCCTTTTCAGTTTTCCCAAGGAAAAAGATTAAAAATTAAGTTAATATTTTATACAATTTGAAAAATAATACTTTTTTTTAAAAAAATCTAGATTTTAGTTGCCTTTTGTATTTGGAATACTCTTGTTCCGGTGTTGGTCATGTGAAGGATGTGCTCCCCGTGGCAGGTGTCTTCTTTCTACTGGAGGACTGACTCTTGTGACTGCGTCCAGACTGCACACGCCCATGCCTGTGAACGGCTGCATCTAATCCCCTGTGCTTGTGGCTTCTGCACTCTATCTATACCTGCTGCTTTCAGCTTGTGCTCCTATGAACTTTGATTACAGAAAGGACAATAATTATTGTTAATTTGGAGCACTGATATAAACTTGCTCAATGTCTAAGGGAAGTTTTTTTTTTAATGCTCCTGAATTTTATTTCCTGGATTATACTTTTTTAAGTCATGTAAATTTGGAGATCATTTTTATAATTGCCCTTTCCATATATGTCCTTGTCTTTCAGTAGAATTCTTTCTAATATTTGAATAAAGCTCACTTAGAATTTTTGTCCCACTAGAATTCCAAACAACATTTCTACGTTGGAGTGTCCCAGCAACAGCAGGGACAGATAGCAGAATGTTTTGCCCTCTTTGGCTTTCCTTCACTAATTAATTCAGTTAACTGATTCTCATTACATGTGATTTCGTATTGGTACTTTCCATTACATGAACCATGTAACTGTGTGGATTTCCCCTTCTGCTATTCTTGAACATTATCATTGCATGGTAACTGCTCACCATAGTGGTGCATGCTGGTCACATTGCCTTTCTCCTTTACACATCCGTGTTCTCTGTTCCTGTTGACTAACTGTACTCCCCACTCCTCAACCATCTAGGCTCTCTGCTACCAGTGACTGCTGTCAGCGTGGTGGAAACCAGTGGAACACAAGGGCCTTGCCCCCACCCCAGACTGCACATAGAAACTACACTGACTTTGTTCATGAGCACAATGTGAAGAATGCAGGAACCCACCATGATGCTCATTTTTCTGGCCGTGCAGCCATGACCGAGATATGAGCTGTTTCACCTTTTTAGGCCATGGAACTCTGACATCCAGGTTGATAATGTATTTTGTGATGTTTATAGAGGATTGATTCCATTAGGAGTACTGGAGAGAATTTATTTCATCCTGAGTCACTAGTTATACAGTGCTGTAATTGACTTCTGTGGAAGGGAAGGGAATCTGAAGAAGCTGTAAGCTGTCACTGGTGTTACTACTGTGTTGAAAGGGGATGCAAATTACTATGGCCTTGGGAAGGGTGTTCAGAATGTTAACATTGAACGTGTCACTCGGAGAATCTCTTAGGATGTTGTATTTATGGTAAACTGTCAGTTGTCATCCTCCCACGTGTCATCTAAGTAGGTGGAATTTTAAAAATAAGACTGAAGAAAGCACACCCAAAAGGAGCCATGATCAGTCATGGTGTCCCAGCCTTCTGTGATGCTGTAGTAATACTGTTCTCACTGCTTTCTAAAGTGAACCATGCCTTAGTTTCACCTAAGTACCTGTGGTTGTAATAAAAATTTACTATACTTTATTTTTTTAATAAACATATTTTGTTGCCACAGGTCTAAAAATTGCAAAACAGTATGATTCGTGTAGAGATAAGACTGAATGGCTACATTACTAGGTAGTGGTTATACCAAATACAAAATGGAAAACTTTGCCCGTAACTTTTTTTTCTCAATGAAAGTCCTTGCCAAATCACCCAGGTATGTAACGCCTTCCTAATCTGGCCTTATATGGCCTTAAAATAAAGTTCTGAAGTTAAAATGGTACCGTTTTAAGATGAGTTGCATATTGCACTTTAGTCTTTTTTTGAACTTTGCAATGTAGTTAATTCAAGCTTTTTGGTTTAATTCATTGGAGGCAAACTAGGTGGTAGAGTACATTTTTGATGATTGAGACACTAAAGGAGCAGTATTTCTTCTTACAGATATTTTAAATTTTGGAAAAGTTTCTGAACTTTATGTAAGGAGAAATTTAAAGGTTTATATTGAGAACTGTTGGTACTTTGAACTAATGAAGCTTTTTTATAAAAGCTTGTTTAACTGGTCCTGCTTACCTCAGAGGTTGGCTTCATCCTACAGTTCTCCCTGCTGGGCAAGGAAGACGACTTCAGTGGGATTTGATAGTAGTTCCTGATGCTGTTGGTAGAAGACAGATGTGTAAACCAAACATTTAGAGCATGAAATCTGTAGGCAAGTCTTGATCTGCTTTATCATCATTGCCTAAATTTGTTATAGATGATATGGGATGGATGTTCAGAATATTAACAATCCTGAGTAAGAGTTAGATAGCCCAACCTTTAAGACAATCATTATCTAGTCTGCTTTGAATAGGCACTAATTGCATGGCCCTCTGAGGTTTGTTTTGCTTTGTTTGTTTTGTTTGTTCCTTTTTTGCTTAGATTATAGTTACTAAATATTCTTCATGGTGCTTGTTTTTTCTTTTTATTTTTAAGACTTGTTTATTCTTGTTTATTTTGTGTGAATGGGTGTTTCACCTGCATGTATGTCTGTATATCTGTGTACAACATTAGTGTGGTGCCTCTGGAGGCCAGAGGAGATATTGGATCCCTAAACACAGAGTTGCAATGGTTGTTGCTGCCATGTGGGTACAGGGAATTGAACCTGGGTCCTCTGGAAGAGCAACCAGTGCTCTTAATGCCAAATCATCATTCCAGCCCATCCCCCCCCAAAAAAAAGTATTTACGTCATAATGTTTTAAGAACAGAAGCTCTGCTTTGTGCTGCAAAAATACTTAGTGCATATGAATATAATTAAAGGCACTAGCGTTTCCATAATACAAGTGAGTCAGAATGAATAATGGCCTGTCTGTTCCTTTATGAAGTCTCATGGCTCAGTATCACCTAACTTTAGTCTTGAAACCTGAGGTCTGACACTGATATAATAATCGCCTCCTGTATATCCTAGGATATTTAATTTTAGAAGTCTGAAAGACTTATAACCAAAGAGTAATATTTTCACTTTATATTGGAAGTAGCTATTTTTATTCTTAGAATTTGAGATAGCCAATAGTGTATGATCTTAATGGTTCTGAATCACATCATGGGTTTTCTTTCTTTGAAACTTAGTTATAACATAATTATTGTTAAATTTCTAATAGGAAAAGAAGTTAGAGGCGATAAAGGACAGAGGGCATTAGAGTCACGCCTCCTGTCCTATGTGCTTTCAGCTCTCAAAGATCCTAAGTCCCCAGATAACTGATATGGTAACAGTTTCCTCCCTGTCTGTGAAACATAGATGACTCAGGTTCCATCCCACAAGTAATTGTGTGTGTGTGTGTGTGTGTGTGTGTGTGTGTGAGAGAGAGAGAGAGAGAGAGAGAGAGAGAGAGAGAGAGAGAGAGAGAGCATGCGTGTACATGTTGTGTGTGTACTTGCAAATATTTGAAAATCTAAACTGAACTGGAAAACATTTCTGGTTCAAGAACTTTGGATTTTGGCTATCCAACCCACACTGTAAATACCTGCTCTCGTGACTGATGGCCTCAAGATGGCCATACACGCTTCTGTGGCAGCGAGGGCTTACCAGTGGTTCAACCCAGATAAATAAATGTCTGTACCATATTTCTACTCTCATTGTACTATTTGTTCAATGACCAGAGTTTTAGAATTGAAGTGATTTAGAAGGCAAAGCCACGTGTCCTTAACCCTGATGCCCTGCATTTGACCCTGGAGCCCATGTGGTAGAAGGAGACAAGGGGCTACTCCAAGTTGCTCTTTGACGACTCAGCTATGTGTGCACACATACAAATAAAAGTAACTTTATGAAAAATCAGATTTTGAAGCTAACCTGCACATGTAATTCAGCTTTGAAGACTGAAGTAGAAGTTTCCTTCATGCCTGGGAGTTGCTCAAACAAACCTGAGCAACATAGTGAGACCGTGCTCAATGTCGCAAAGTAAATGAATAGAGAACCCTTCCAGAAGCACAAAGGGAATCGTCAGCACAGAGCCCCGTGTTTGTGTGTGCAGCAGTGTTTGGCTGGTTCTAGTGAATATAGCTGACATTTCTGAGGTGTTTTTATGGAAGGTATCGTTGAAAAAGAAAAGCTAGTGATCTTTATAAATGAGCTGGTGATCATTCTTTTACGGTTAAAACTACTAGTGATCTTTATAAATGAGCTGGTGATCATTCTCTTACAGTTAAAACTACTCTGCTGGATATGGTAGTTCATCCATGAAAGAGGGTGAGGCAGGAGGATTGCCATAAGTATTAGACCCTCATGAAAAAACAAAATTCTTAGGTTTTTACCTGTCTATAAGTATGATCTCATTTGCTGATCTTGAAATGCTAATCATATATACATTTTAAATGAAGTTACAGAAGAAGTCTATCTGTGCCTGTGTTTTTATTTTTTTAATTTGAAGATTGTAAAAAAATTGATTTATTGTACAAGAAATTCAAGAACAGTCATTTAAATTCTTAATCTGCATGCTACCCATTGCAGCCAGAAAGCATTAAACGCTTAGGTCCTGAAGCAGGCCACAAGAAAGAGTGCACTAAGAGGAAGGGTTCTTGGGTCTCTTGTAGTCACAGCACAAAGGGCTCAATAAGATCCAAGTGTTGTCAGTCGCCAGGGCTGCTAGACATTGAGGATCAACTAATACACCCTGTCCTTGAAGCAGCTAATATACACACATTTTAATATTGTATCAGCTTAATTCAAATAATGAATTGAGAGTGCTAGCACATGCCTGTAATCCCAGTACTTAGGAGCAGGAGTTCAAGGTCAGCTCAGTTCTAGGCCAGACAAAATACACAAAAGTAAAAACAGCTTTTTTTTTTTTACAGAGAAGTGACCTACAAACATGTACCCCAATGTGCACACTTACAGAAAAGTGTTCGGTCAGCCATTAATGTTAAACTCTTGAGTGGAGATTGTTAATTGCTAACATTACCTGGCATGTGAAAGTTACTATGTAAATATATCAGGATATAAAAACACATTTAGAATATATATATGACTTAAAAATTATACTAAGTGAACTTTGTACTAAGTGTACTTGAGCAGTGGCATCTGTTTAAACTTGATAAAAATTATACTTAGTGTTTACACTATATAAAAGTGAGGCAGCTTGGTTTTTAGGGTAATACAGTTAATTTGCATGCCCTCCTCCCAGTGCTGGGGATTGAAGCTACAAAGAACACATGGTAAGTGTCCATCACTGAGCAGCACCACAGCTTGTTTGTTTTCTACAGAGGTATGACTAGACATTTGATTGACGTCATGATTTTGATCTGCTAACATTGCTAGATGACTTTTATATGGTCCTGTGACAATTTTATCTTTCCATTTTGCCAAATCAGTAGCTAGGGGAGGTTGCTAAGAGAGTCCTAAGTCTTGACTTTCTCAAGAGAGATAAGGGTACTTCCTGTGGAGGAGCCTGTCTTCACTCCTGCCCGTTTGTAGTCACAAACACAAACCACAGCGGCTGGGAAATGATGGGGGAAGCCGTGGATAGGCTCAGACATTGGTACTCTGCCCTTTCCGTCAACAAGCTCTTCTTTCCTAAACTAGATTTCCAATGCCACTAATTTTAAGTTTGTTAGACATTAGATTTGAAAATAATACCACATTGTATAAATTTATTCTTGATATTAGAGCTTATATAAATTTATAAAAAGAAAACATTGGTGCCAGTCATACTTAATGTTTCTCTTAGACTTTAGTTTTATTT
This sequence comes from Dicrostonyx torquatus, assembly GCA_028555095.1. NCBI lineage: Eukaryota > Metazoa > Chordata > Mammalia > Rodentia > Cricetidae > Dicrostonyx > Dicrostonyx torquatus. The sequence goes on from JAQHUG010000125.1 coordinate 271,981, forward strand.
TTTATTGTTACTGTGTGTGCATTCCATGGTACATGTGCAGGTCAGAGAACAACTTTGTGGAGTCACTTCCTCCTGCCTCATGTGGTTCCTAGAACCTGAGCTCAGCTTACCAGGCTTGCAAGGCAAGGTCTTTTACCTGCTGAGCTGTCTTGCCAACCCTTCTTATATTTTAATATAAATTATACCACAGCATTAATTATGTCTTTCTTCCAGAATTGTTATGAGCACTCACATGTAAAATGCTTTGACATAAAGGCTTGACTTTGGAATATTAATCTTGGTGGTATAGAAATTATGATGTCGTGGCCAGAAAGACAGGTCAGAGGTTCTTGCCACCAACCTAGTGACCTGAGTTTGATTCCTGGGACTAATTATTACAAGTTGTCCTCTGATCTTCACATGGTGGCATGGAACACATACATGTACACAAATTAATTTAAAAAAAACCAAAGCACATCACTTTCCATGTATAATAGGTTAAATATCGTTTCATTGATCTGTCTGTAGCTGGTTAGTACTTGTACTTTGAGCAGTGGCGTCTGTTTAAAGATGATGAAAAGCAGTCTGTGACCTTGTTACTGGGAGTTAAGACCACATTCTTGTTCTCACAATTTTTTTTAACTAATTAATTATCTAAGGTTGTATTCCCAAAAGCAGCTAGCTATGGCCTCAGTTGGAGGTGGCAGAACTTGTGTGAGCTTTTTACAATGTGTTCCTGACAGCTGGCCAGCATTGTGTTTCTACTGGCAGGAAAAAGATAACCTGACCTGGAGAGCAACATTCTCCAGGGATTGGGACTGAAGACTTCTTGAGTATCATAATAAACTTCCACCTCCTTTTAAAAAATAGATTCAACAGCAGTAATTCTATTTGTTGCTATTGTTGGGCAAAAAAGTTTTGGTTTAGCCAATTTTAATAAAGAAGAATGTAGGTGCATCAGTGTGTGGCTAGGATTTGCAACAAATTGAATATTCTTTATTTTTTTTTGTTTTGTTTTTTGATTACAATCAATGTTTTATTAAACCAATAAGAGTGACAAATCTTTACAGGGTACAAGAGCATTATTCCACAGCACTTCCCCTTTTCTTGTTTCTTTCAAAACAAGAACTCTGAATCTAATCTCCTTTGTTTAGTTTTTTTCTTGACCATTATCAACGAC
>JAQHUG010000125.1:283040-315589 GCA_028555095.1 Dicrostonyx torquatus
ATATCTCGAATATCACCATTGCTGCTTTCTAGGATGGAAAAGTTTTCCTAGTCTTTACTCAGATGTTCAGGATCTAATGCAAGGTCTCGTGTTTGCATCAAGTCACCTTTAATCGGAATGCCCTCAGGTTGGATTCGTTTGATTTTTGCATATGATTAGATTGAAGCCATGGATTTTAGGGGGAGATTGTGACACTAGCATCTCAGATTTAAGAGTTCCAAATTAAGCAATTGGTCTTTTGACCTCATTAGCTTTTCCATCTCTGCAGATTTTCCTAACTTGACAGATCACGGTTCTTACTCTCGTGTTGTCAGTATGCCTTAGTTCCTGACTAGAGCTTTTGAATCAGAACCCTTGGAGCGCACAAGGTTCTGCAGATTCCATGCACACTAAACATCACCTTTGCTCCTCTTTGTCTCACACTTACAACTGGGAAATCCTGTGAGTTAACAAATGTGTCCAGAATCCAACACTGGCTGCCATCTCTACTCTGCTACCACGTTTCAGTTTTCTATCCTGGTATCTACCTCTTACCTGACTCCAGCCATTATACTTTTATTATTTGATTTTTTCCTTCAGTAGCCATTGCAGTCTTAACTTAGCTTATACTACCCTCTACTCAACCCTTCTAGTATTTTCCTCAGCAGCTAAAACAAATCCTCACATGGGCAAACATTTCTCCCACTTCTGATTTTCTGCCAGTTTGATCTTGCCCATTTGACTGTGGTGACTCATCTCCTGTCACCTGCTGTGTGTACTGCATTGCTAAATGCCACTCTGACCTTAAAGTTCATATAATTCATTTCAACATTTTCAGGGTTTTTTTTAATACAATTTTTATTCTTTGAAATTTTCTTATATTTAATGTATTTTTATTCCACTCCATTTATCTCCTACTCTTGGAATCCCTCTTCCCACTGTGTTTCTCTTTTTTAATAACCTGTGTTTAATTAGGTTTGCTTGCATGGTGTGTGTGGTTATTTACTGAGTGACAAGAAAATTAGCCAGAGTCTACGTCCCTGAAGAACAGTGATTCCTCCTCCAGCAGCCACTCATTACCAGCAGCTCCACAGCTAGAAAGCCCAGGGCCCTGTCCTATTCATGGTAATGCTGATGAGTAACCGCAGCTCCAGCGAGTTCCTGAGTCAGCAGCTGTGTGGTGTCTGGAAAAGAGCATTTTACAGCACTCTTCTCCATCCTCTGGTTCTCTGGATTCTAGATGTTGTGTTTCTGGCCATACATTCAACAATCACTTAATCTTAGCATTTTGATCAGTTATCTCTATTTTAACCACTTCTCACTGCAAAAATAAGCCATGCTGACTAAAGTTGAAAGCACTAATCTATGGGTATAATGGATCAAAAATATTTAGAAGGCAGTTTGGCAATATGTCCATTTAACAAGCTAACGGTAAGTCGGTTCTCCAGGTCTGTGATATAGTAGCATTGTATTGGACTTCTGAGTAGGCTTGCAGTAGCAGTCATGGAATTCTGTGGAGCAGTCCTGAAATTGAATCAGAAAGAGGTTGGTTGCCCCAAAACATTTATATCAGTAATGCACTAGTGGTCATAAATTGTGTAGTGGGTCAATATTATAGCATGCAGAGTCTACCCAGTAAAACTGTAGATGACTTTCCTCCCCTCGTGTCCTACATGGCACCTCTGGCACTGTACAAGCTAGCCAGCAGAAGATCCCAGGTCAGTGCCAGCTTGATTTCTCAAAACACTGAAACCTGAGTGTATGGTATCTACAGCAATGGGATCTTATCATCCGGTTCTGCTAAGTGACAGTCTCAGCATTTCTATTGCTGTGAAGGGACACCATGACCACAGCAACTCTTAGGAAAACATTTAATTGGGGGTGACTTACAGTTTCAGAAGTTTAATACATTATCATCATGGCAGCATGCAGGCAGACCTGGTGCTGGAGAAGGAACTGAGAGTTCTATGGCTTGACCCACAGGCAACAGGAAGTGAGCTATGACACTTATCTTAATCATAGAAGACCTCAAATCCCACTCCCACAGTGACACACTTCCTCCAAGAAGGCTACACCTCATAATAGTGCTACTTCTTTTGGGGGCCATTTTTTTCCAAGCTATCCTTTCCACTCCCTGGCCTCCAAAGGCTTGTAGACATACCATGATGCAGAAATGCATTCAGCCCAGCTTCAGAGTTCTGCATAGTTTAAACAGTCTTAAACTTGTTTAAAAGTCCAAAGTTTCTTCACTGTAATCCCCCTGGCAGATCGCATACTTCCAACATATAAATGGTACAGGATATACATTACCATTCTAAAACATAGGAAAGGGGGCATAGTAAGGAAATACTGGGCCAAAGCAGGACTGAAAATCAGCTGGGCAAACTCCAGATTGAATCTCCATGTCTGATGTCAGATTGCCAGCTCCATTCAACTTCGTTAGCTGAAACACACATCTTTCTTTTGGGCTGGTTCCACTCCCTTTTAGCAGCTCTCCCCAGCAGGTATTCCACAGCTCTACTATCTCCAACATCTTGGGGTCTCCAAGGCAATCCGGGCTTCAAATTCACAGCTCCACACAATGGTCTCTCTGGGCCTCCTTGAGGGACACTGCTGAGACGTGCCTGGCCTCAGCGGCTTTCCTTAGTCATAGAGGGAAATTCCATAATGCCTTTCTCCTAACCTTGACTCTAAAGCCATAACTATGTGGCTGAAGCTGCCAAGTTCTACTGCTTGCTGGGACTGGAGCATGGCCCCGTTGTTCAATTACATCTTCACCAGCTTTCTGGTTTCCATGGTATTCTGCCTAAACTTGGCTATTCTGGAACTTGCTCTGTAGACCAGACTGGCCTCAAACTCAGAGATCCACCAGCCTCTGCCTTCTGAGTGCTGGGATTAAAGGCGCACACCATCACAGCTGGCTCTAAGCTTTTCTTTATTTCCTTTCACAAATTGGAAAGTTAGCTGGGTGGGATCTTGCTCTGAGGTCTCCACTCCCTTTATTCTATTTCTGTTTATTGCCTTGAGCACAGAGTTTAGCTTCATCCCAGTTCCTGGTGTTTCTTTTCCCCTCAAATTGTACATTTTTTTTATTTTTCCTTGCTCAGATTGCTCCTCTTAATTATAAATCTTCATTAGAGTTACCGCTAATAATCATATGACATAGTCTATACTTGGCTGTTTTGAGATTTCTTTTGCCAATGGAATTAATCCACAGCTCATCATAGCCTCAGGCAAGACTCTTCAGAAAGAGACAAAAAGTATCCACACTCTTCACCAAAATATCACAAGAAGAATTGCTAAGTAACGTACTAAAATTCTGTGAAACTCTTGACCCAGGACCCCAGGTCCCCACAGTTCATCAGATCACACTCGGCACCACAGTCTCCTACTGGATCCTTTAAATGGCACATAAGTGTTGAGTTCTTTTCTAATCCACCATCCCAGTGTAATATGAGGGCCTGCTTGTTGGGGTTTCTATCCTGCCCAGTTCCCACAGCCGGTAAAGCCCAAAGGAAATCACACAGAGGTCTCCATAAGTTATAAGCTGATTGGTCCCTTAGCTCAGACTTATTAACTCTTATAACTTATATTAACCCCTTATTGTTATCTGTATTAGCCACATGGCTCAGTACCTTTTTCAGTGAAGCAGGTCACATCCTGCTTCTTCTGTGTCTGGGCAGGACTGGGGAGAGGGCTTCCTTCTTCCCAGAATACTTCTGTTCTCATTGTCCCGCCTCTACTTCCTGTCTGGTTGTCCTGCCTATACTTCCTGCCTGGCTACTGGCCAATCAGTGTTTATTTAAGACATAATTGACAAGCCGGGTGGTGGTGGCCCACGCCTTTAATCCCAGCACTCGGGAGGCAGAGGCAGACGGATCTTTGTGAGTTCGAGACCAGCCTGGTCTACAAGAGCTAGTCCAAGCGCAGGCTCCAAAGCCACAGAGAAACCCTGTCTCGAAAAATAAAAATAAAGACATAATTGACAGAATGCAGAGCTATACCACACCACGGTATTCCTTCAAACAAAACGTGGTCCAGCCTAACACAGCAATGCCCCAGGCACTGGTACCAGCCTCTCTCTGTCTTACTTAGGGTTCCTATTGCTGTGAAGAGACACCATGACCATGACATTTTAATTGGGTGGCTTACAGTTTCAGAGGTTTGGACCATTGTCATCATGGAGAGACATGGTGGCGTGCAGGGAAGCTAGAGAAGCCGCTGAGGGTGCTCCATCTTGACCTGCCAGCAGCAGGAAGTGAACTGTGACACTGCTTAGTTTGAGCATAGGAGACCTCAAAACCCACCCCACAGCAACACAATTCCAGCAAGGCCACACCTACTAGTAGTGCCACTCCCTTTGGAGCCACTTTCTTTCAAATCACCACAGTGACCAAGAGCAATAGCAAACGCTATTGTCTGGGGAGTCAGGATGTAGCCCACACCCAGAACAAGCCATGTCATCTTTCAGTTTCCTATCTGAAGTGTATCCTGATGACTCTGAAATAGTTGTGTGTACCCTTAGTCATGACGTTCTCTAGTCATGGCACCTTTTTTTCCCCTCCTCACTTCATCTTTTATAGTATGATTATGGATTTGTTATCTGTATTCAGTAGCTTGACAGTTCTATTAAAGGAGAACATTTGCTTATCGTGAGAATTGAACTTTGTACATATTTGAATAAGTGAATGCCATGTGAAATATACTCAAACGGTTGTCCTTTATTTCAAGAAATTGGCAAACTGGGAACAGGCCATTTTCCAAATGCCAGATATGGACATGCCATTAGGAAATCTAAGGCTTAGCAAAGAGGAAGCTTGACGTGAAGAGGGCACTGAAGGTCACAGACTGAGGTGCTGAAGGTCACAGACTGAGGTCTATAGCAATAGAAGTAGCTTCTTACAACTTAGTTTCTCTGGCAAAAGAAATTTTAAGGTAGCAAAATACACGGTGTATGTAATTGAGCTATGTCTAATCACAGTTGAGTAAAGTCTAAATCTAGATGGTGGTTATGCTTCTGGGCCTGGCATTGATCTAGAAGAACAGCACAAATATTTACTCCAAACATTTCCTTCTTAGAGCGCTGTAAGATCCTTATGTAGGTGAAGAAATACATATGTCATTCATCCAAAAGACAACTTAGAGAGTTCTAATTTGGGTAGTCTGAGAGCCTAAACAGGTTGTGTGTGTGTGTGTGTGTGTGTGTGTGTGTGTGTGTGTGTGAGCCTTGGCAGGGCCTAGGGTAAAGAGGTGAAAGGAATTCACTAGCCGCTCTGCCTTGGAAGATGGCCCTGGAAAGACTGATGATAATATCTGCTGCGTCCATGTTGCATGTGGCAAGTTAAAACAAGTACAAAATGGAGGAGATGGCTCCATCATACAAGTGCCAGCACACAAGCCTGATAGCCTGAGTTCTGTTTCTAGACCCCCACGAAAAGTCAGAAGTAATCTCAGCACCTTCACTGTGAGATGGGAGACAGAGACAGGAGACTCCTAGCACAGCAGCAGAAACAAGGGACACTCTCACACCCCCACCCCCACCCCCACTCTCTGTAACACACACTACTCTCAACCATTTAGAAGCCAGATTTGTTGGCTTATGTTTGTAATCCCAGTACTTGGGAGGATGAGGCAGGAAGAAGTTGTATCTGAGATATAGGCCTAGCTTTTTAAAAACATAATCAGGCCATGTATATTTGTACACATATTCCTTAAAAATAAAATTGTCACCAACCTAGAACCTGCCAAGTGGACTGGGCTAAACAATGAGTCCCTGGATTGTCAGTTCCTGAAGATGGCAAAATGTCACCTACACCTTATATACCAATAACCAAGACAATAGAATGTACTAACATTTCAATTGTGTTTTAATGAATAAAGACTGCCTGAAGATCTGAGAGTAAAACAGTTCCACTGGTCAGCCTTACAGACCAGGTTATGATAACATACTCCTTTAATCCAAGTAGCCACACTAGTTGCCATAGAAATCGGGTAGTGCATGCCTTAATCCCTGCCCTAGAGAGGATTATGAAACTGTCAGGGGGGAGGGGAGTCTCATTCTAAGATTCCTGGAGGCAGGATCACCATTTCAGAACTGAGGTCGAGGTAAGAGCCAGTGGTTGGCTGTTTTGCTTTTTGGATCTTCAGGTTGAATTCCAATTTCTGACCATGAGTTTTTATTAATCATGCTTTGTTTTAAGAAGAGGCCCCACTTGTTCGTCCCAGCTGCCCGGCTAGCTTAACTCCAAAATAACCACACAGAAATTGTATTAATTAAATCACTACTTGGCCCATTAACTCTAGTTTCTTATTGGCCAAGTCTTACATTTTAATTTAACCCATTTGTATTAATCTGTGTATCACCACGTGGCAGTAGTTTACCGGGTAAAATTCCCAGTGTCTGTCTACAGTGGATCCATGGCGTCTCTCTCTGACTCTACCTTTCTTCCTCTCAGCATTCAGTTCCATCTTCTCTATCATGTAACAGGAGGGCCTGCTTGTTGGGGTTTCTGCCCTGCCCTGTTCCCGCAGCCATTTAGTCCCAAAGAAAATCACACGGAGAGTCTACATTAGTTATAAACTGATTGGCCCATTAGCTCAGGCTTCTTATTAACTCTTATAACTTACATTAGCCCATTATTCTTATCTGTGTTAGCCACATGGCTCAGTACCTTTTTTGGCAGGGCAAGTCACATCTTCCTTCTTCAGTGTCTGGGCAGGACTGGGGAGGAAAAGGCTTCCTCCCCAGAATTTTCCTGTTCTCATTGACCAGTCTCTACTTCCTGCCTGGTTGTCCCGCCTATACTTCCTGCCTGGCTACTGGCCAATCAGCATTTATTTAAAACATAATTGACAGAATATAGACAATTGCCCGCACCACTATTAGGCCAAGGTAGTTTTTTATTCAGTAACCATTATGAGCAACACATAGAAAGAAGGATCTCCTACACCAGCGCTTCAATAGAAAACATATTCATGCATAAAAAGCCTGTTATTGAACTGTCATAGCAGCATTCTATGTCAGGAGTGATATCTCAGGCCATAGTCCAGAATTTTTTCTCTTCCCAACACTAAGTCTTAAGTATACCATCTCCAGTAGCTCTGACATAAGCGTTTGAGATCTCGCAAGGGTTTTTCTTATGCCCAAGTGGTATTTCCACTTAATTATATGTCCAAAATAGTAGGTAATAACTGAATCTGGTGGATTGGTCTTTTATTCTGAGCTATTTGGGAGACTGAGACAGGAGGATTGTAAGTTCATGGCCTGCTGAACAAAATCCTGTCTTAAAAAGTAAAAAGAGGAGTAGGAATATAGCTTAATGGTAAAGTACTTTGCCTAGCATGCATGGAATAGGGGGATACGGTGGCTTCTTAACTATATTTTTTGTATGTGTATCGTCCTAAGAATAGAGCAGTGACGTGACAGTTCCTGCCATAATGGCACACACTTGCGGAGGGCTGCCAGTGTACATGCAGACAAATATGCAATGATTTTAAGTAAAGGTTGGAACTTTGCAAACAAGGCAGTGTCTCTGTGCGTGGCTCTAAGATGAGAGGTGGGATTGGAAAAGATGATTCAGTTGAGATAAGGAGCAAGCCACAGAAAATGGAACAGCTAATTCAGAGGCATCTGAGGGAAGAGGAACTTGGTGGATAGAATACAAACTGGCAGGAAGAGCTTATTCAAGGAAGAGTTCTGAAAGAACTAAACAAGGAACCCTGCACCCAAGGCACAGGGGAAAGAGTCTGCTTTGTTCGGAGCCTATAGTAAAGAAGAGAATGACATGACAATTCCTCCTTTAAAAGATTTCCTTGTTCAGGGGCAAAAGTGGATTTCCCTCCCTGAATTCATTGACAGTGATTTTCAGATATGAGTTTTAACCTGCAGATTCTTCAGTGGGTATATTTTAGGAGAAAAACTAATTTTTTTCATATCTGTGGGGCACTTATTGCATAGACTCAGAAAATGAAGGAGCTACAGAGATGGCTCAGCGGTTAAGAGTGAGTACCAGTCCTGCAGAGGACATGAGTTTGGTTCCAAGCACCCAGATCAGGTGAGTCACAATTGCCTGTGTCTCTGGTTTCAGGGAATAGAACACTTCTAGCCTAGAGGGCACCTACATGCACATATCCACACAGAGATATACATATACATAATTTAAAGTAAATCAAAAATTATGATAAAAAGAAAAAGAAGCCACTGTTATAAAATAATCACTTCTACATTCCAATTATGTTTATAATTCATCAGACAAGAGAACACTTGATGTCTGTTTGTCCCGTTACCAGTGTTTGATTGTTTGATTATAATAGTTAAAATATATATCAAATTCTTAAAAATATATTTGGCATTATTTTTTAAGATTTTATATGTGTGAGTGTTCTTTTTGCATGTATGTATGTATGAATTGCATCATGTACATGCCCAGTGCCTAAAGACTCAGAAGAGAGTGTCACAGTCTGCCCCTAGAACTGAGTTACTGATGGTCGTGAGCCACCATGCACTCTCCAGCCCATATATCTGTCAAGTTTTATGTTCTCAAGTTACTTGTGTTTATAATTATTTTACCATGTGCACCGTATTATTCTCTCTCCATCAAAAATATAACCTAGGGCCAGCAAGATCATGCAGGTAAAGGCACATGCTGCCAAGCCCAACCACATGGGTTCAGTCCCCAGGACCCAAATGGTAGAAGAAGGGAACTGACTCCCACACAAGTTCTCTGACCTTCATATCTGCTCTATGGCACACACACGATAAATAAATTAAAAATGTAATTTCAGAAGATAAAATTTTTTAATGTAACCTGATTGTACAAATTAGGTATCATTTGTGGTGGTTGGCCCAATCTCATTCTAAACTGGTAAGTTGGTATTCTACTGTAAGAGCCTACAGCTCTATCTGCTTGTGCATGATGTCATGAACTCCTGTATTCAGACTACTTGCTGTCCACAACTGCTCCAGGTTTGGCTCGTGGGACCCTATCACTCTCACCTGTACCGAGATTCTTTTAGTGCCTTCTTACCAGAGCTTCTGTACTTAGCTATGACATCAGCTATTTTTTTGTTTGTTTTTGTTTTTCAAGACAAGAGTTTCTGTGGGTAGCCCTGACTGTACTGGATCTAGTTCTGTAGACCAGGCTGCTCACCAAGATCCACCTGCTTCTGTTTCCAGCATGCTGGGATTAAAGACGTGCGTCACCACCTCCGGTGACATCAGCCATTCTTTAAGACACCAATTTTGGTGTAGTCTTTAAACTCACAGTCTGACCAGTGGGTCTCCCTCTACTGCTGCAGACACCACTGCGTCTGGACTCAGCCACCAGGCTTCTGTGTTGGCATCACAAAGTCCTGCTGATAAAGCTAGAGCCGGTACTTGTGCTTCTTGGATTTCATCTTCCTGGTTTCCTTCAGTCCTAGCTCCCAACAGTCTTGGGGTTTCCGGATTTCCCCACTTGGACAGCATATGTTCATTTCAGAAATGCTGCACCCGCATACCACTTTGCACGTCACAGCCCATTTGAGTTCTGCCCAGTACTCCTTTTGTAGGCAGACAGTAACCAAACACTGTTTCACATAGACTTCCGTTGGGTCTGGGTTTTTCTAACTGTCAGTATGGTGTTGATTTGGTAGTAAAAGCATTTTAATTAGTCTAGATCAAGGGTATCCAATTTTTCGGCTTCTCTGCTCACATTGGGCAAAGAATTGTCTTGCAGCACACACTAAGATAATACAGGAGTCACCTTGGTTGGAGTCTACATCTGAGCAGCAGTTTGGCCCCTCCCAGACCTAACCAAGCACATCAGATGTTGAGGTTGTGCTGCTGTGAACGTTAGGAAGTGATGTCTTTGTTTTCCATACAGTTTTATTGCTCTGCACTGAGTGGGCAATAAAGTACAATTATTTCACCTGGATGTGTAGCTCAGCCCTGAGTTCCACTCCAGATAATGATGGGGATCAGCCGTGAAATTCCCACCACAGTGAAGGTGCAGGGTGGGTGTCTTCAGTGTCGTTTATGTTTACCTTCCCTTCACGGGCCACTTGCAGTTTTCCTCTAAACTGCCTGTTCTTGTTTAGAATTTTATCCCTTTTTAAAAACCAGCCTGCTAGCCTTTTTAAGTGGCTATTTTTTTTAATTTTTTGCTGTATATGATATAATTTACTAATACAATTTTGGTTCATTTCACTATTTTACTTTGGTTTTTTTCTAATATAAAATTTTTATTTCTCATATTAAGAATCTGACCTGTCTTTTTCTTTAATAATTTCTGCTCCTTTAGTTCTTTTGTTACTATTGTTTAATTGTGGAGGGACATGCATCTGTGACTGACTGGCCTCAATTCCCAGTTCTTCTGTCTCCAACTCTCAATCGCTGGGATTACAGATGTGCACCATCAGTCTGCTCGTGACTGTCTCTCTGTGTAATGTAACCCGAGCTGGCCTATGGTGATCGTCCAGCCTTGGCCTCCTGAGTACTCGGATTGCAGGTGTATGTCATCACTCTCACGTGACTTTCCATGGAGCTCATGGTGTTGAGTCAGCCAGGCACCCACGTAGACTGAAATTGGGGCTGGGGCTGGCTCGGTGAGTAAAGAGTCTGTGAGGTCAGTCCTCGGAACTCGGAAAGTTGAGTGTGTTGGTGGGCATCTGCTACCCGAGCACTGGAGTGGGTACAGGCGTGTGAGGGGCAGTGTTGGGGAAACTGATGCACCCTCCTTAGAGCTCACTGGCTAGCCAGTCTCACCAGGTTGGTGAGGTCCTGGATTAGTGAGAGACCCTGTCTCAGAAAACTAGGTTAAAAAGATGAATATTAACCTCCAGCCTCAAGCCAGGTGGTGGTGGTGCACGCCTTTAATCCCAGCACTCAGGAGGCAGAGGCAGGCGGATCTGAGTTCAAGACCAGCTTGTTATACAGTATAAGTGCCAGGTCAGGCTCCAAAGCTACACAGAGAAACCCTGTCTTGAAAAACCAAATAAATAAATAAGCAAACTGGGAAAAACAAGCCTCCAGCCTCTACACAAACTTATGTTCACATTTATGCCCACACACATAGTGAAAATAGACTGTTCTTTTCAATAATATCAAGAAATTAGTTCCAAATGAATAACAGACTTAAGTTTAATATAACTAGAAAATAGGTACAATATTTATGACCATCGACTAAGCAAAGATCTGTTAGACACATTTAAAAGAGCATGTGATAGAAAATGGGTAAGTGGAAGAGTTGATCCACTCGGCTCTATGACCAGTGAAAAGACCAAGTACCAGTGATCTTGTGCAGAAAGATCAATGAGTGTGAGATCAGTCTGGCCTCTGATTTTACTGTATTGTTTTTGAGATGCCCTGGCTAGTTTCTTTTTTTTTTTTTTTTTTTGGTTTTTCGAGACAGGGTTTCTCTCTAGCTTTGGAGCCTGTCCTGGAACTAGCTCTTGTAGACCAGGCTGGTCTTGAACTCACAGAGATCCACCTGCCTCTGCCTCCTGAGTGCTGGGATTAAAGGTGTGCGCCACCACCGCCCGGCTTGTAGCCCTGACTAGTTTCAAATTCACAGAGTAGACCAAGCTGGTCTTAAACTTAAGAGATCTGCCTGCCTCTGCCTCATGATGCTGGGACTAAAGGTGTGAGCTACCATACCCAGCTAGATTTTAGAACCATGTAGTCTTTTTAGACAGTAGTCCCTTAGTTACTAGTTACCTGTTTGACTCTTTCAAACGTTTTATGATTCTCTCCTTTTGTTCCTTGTGTGTTGTGACTTTGTGTGGCGCCTACACCACCAGGAATTGCAGTCGGGCAAGGGTCTGGGGAGTAAAGAACACACAGAGACGTGGGTCACTCTTGAAGCAAGAATGCCAATTTTATTGTGTTCCAGGGAGCTTATATAGTGCTCTCCTTGATCAGTGGCCATGCCCTAGCTCTCAGGATTTTCTACTGCAAGCCCACCAGAAACCACTTCCTTGTTATCAGGAACTAATGAGAGTTTCATGCTCAGAGCAGCTGGAAGCACAGGAAAACAAGTGTTTACTCCGGCAGGCACGAGGTCATAGAAAGTTCAGGGTCTGAGGGTCTGCAGCCCCTAACAATGTTGTATGTACTTATTGCCATGTGTTCATGCTAAAATTGTAAGAGATTAACATCCACTAATTTTTATATCCTTTTGTCAAAATATTTATACCCGCTTTTTAAGATCTGTGTCGAAAATATCAAGATATATGTCAGGGTATATGAGCCCCATAGGCTAATGCTCCAGCTTCAACAGATTTCCGTCATCTACCATCTGCTTCATCTCCCACCACCACCAGCTTTTTTTTTTTTCAACTTTTGTTTCCTTTTTAAAAATGATTCTCATGGGTGGTGTTGATTCTCACTTAGGTAAGGTGAGTTAGCAGAGCAGTTGGGCCAGTAGTAAAAGGCATGAAATGAGCTGGTAGGCTCTTTGCAGTGGACATAGAATGGACCCGAAATGCTTTTATGTCGGTGGTTTCCTATAGTGATACTTTGTTTGTGTTTTATCAAATAAAGCTTGCTTGAAGATGGGAATGCAGAGCTCAGCCACTAGAGGCTAGGCAGTGGTGGCACACACCTTTAATCCCAGGACTCAGGAGAAAAAGGCAAACAGATAGATCTCTGTTAGCTCACCCTGGGCTACATGAAACTGATCCAGTCTATAAAAGAAACAGAGCTCACCCAAAGGTGATCCCATCACTAGGGAGATAGAGAAGGGGTGATATCGCTGGGCAAAGAGAGGAATGTTGGGTGGGAGGAGATAGGAGCTCATTGCAGTGTGAGGAGCAGTCTGCAGCAGTCACTCAGAAGACAGGATCACCCTTTTGGACTGAGGATTCGGTAGAGGTAAAAGGTCTCTCGAGTGCCTGACTGCTCTGCTTCTCTGATCTCTCAGCTTTCACCCCCTAATGTCTGACTCCCGGTTTTTATTAAGAACAAATAGAATTCATAGTTAAGGGAATTAACAGTTGGGTCAGTAGGAAAAGGCATGAACAAGTGGTGGGCACTTTGGATCTGCAGATCGTTGCAGTGTTTAGAAATAGAATGGACCTGAAATGCGTTTATGCTGGTGGTTTCCAGGTGGCTTAGACATAAAATTCTGTGAATTAAGTCAACCTGTCAAATCAAAATCAAAGCTCAGAGAAGTTATCACGGGAAGACCACAATGCCGTCTATCTTTCCTTGTCTCTCCTTAAGTTGTCCATAACACATTTTGAACAACCAAGGTGGGGTACTTGAGAGACAGCCCAGTGGTTAAGAACAGAGGACCAGTTTTGGTCCCCAACACAGCTCTGACTCCCTGTTTTGTCCTCCATGGACAGCAGACATACACACTGCACATATACATACATGTAGACAAACACTTGTAATACAAAAATAAATAAGTATTTTATTAAAGAAAGCCAAGATAAAGCTGGGGAGATAGTTCAGTGGGTAAAGTACTTGCCCCAAAGTGTGAGGACCAGAGTTCAGAATCCATGTAAAGCTGGACAGTAGCATGTATTCCGTAATCCCAGCGCTCAGATGGTGGATGGGAGGGAGGCACAGACAGGAGAATCCACACTGGCCACCCATGAACCAGCGGGCCTAGCATTTACAGTAGCAAACAACCAGAGACCCTGTGGCAAACAAGGTAGAAAATGAAGATTGACACCCAAGGTCACCTGTCATCTACATGAAACTCTTACACACCTCTACACGTGTTCACAGTTTGGAACATGTCTGCACAGGCTCAAACATGCATATGCACACATCATTTTTTTTAAATCAAGGTAGTAAGTAAGCTTTTGTCCAGTTTGTTTAAAAAAAAAAAACCTCTTGTGGATTTGTCTTGGCAAAAATGAGCTATAAATAAAAGGAATTTTAGAGTCTCAAGTTTTATGTCTGTTAGCTAAGCTTTCTTATAAGCTATGGCAGAACTCTTGGAATTGCTTAAAAGGGAAAACTAATTTTATTCATGATTTCATGAGTTCACTGTCCAAGGGAGGGGATGGTAGAGCGGGGCAGTTTACTCCGTCCTCGCCCAGAGCAGTAAGGGGGCAAGGCCATCCCCAAGTGACCTGCTCACTCAGGCCGGGCCCCTCTTTCAGTGGTCCGTTCACATTTTGAGTTCATCTAAGTGTTTTGATCGAGTTAAAAATCAAGGTTAATCTTCACACTGTGACTGCTACTGCGCTGTCTCGATCACTGTTGCTCTCTAGTAAGGTTTTCAATTGTGATAAACTTAACGCTTAAAAGGTTCACTCTGTGGAGATGGAAATGTTTATTCTCGGATAGCTTCTCTTCTGCTGCTTCTCTGCGTATCTGGTCCCCTTTGAGTATCTGACGGAGTCTTACTTTGTTGCTTACTACATAGTTTGGCTGTCCTTGAAGGCTTCTGAGGTTTTTTTTCAAATGTGGCTAACCTGGTAGAGTTTGAGCCTTTCAGATCTCATTTCTATGATTTGCTAGGTGGGTCTGTCACACAGAGTGCTTCTGTTGCCTAGTGCTCTTCACTACAAAACACGTGCTCCTGAGTACTGAGTGCTCTGTGAATTCTGTTTCCGCTGTGTCAGTAGAAACAGTGGGAGTAGCACAGCTTCCCTCTCATGCTTTCAAGTAGTTCTTTCCTAGGCCTTGAGGGTGGTTTCTAGCAAATGCCAGCATGATTAGCACTCACGCCTGCTCACCTCCTGGACCCTGTCCTGTTTGCTCCTCTGGCACTCACCCTTTGACCTTGTATCAGCTACTTTTCCTTTTTTGTGACAGAAGCAAATTAAGGGGATGGGATTTATTTAGACTCCCAGTTCAGAGGAGTGCAGTTCATCCTCTCAGGAAAACACGATGGCAGGAGCAGCTTGGGCCATGGTGCTGACCAAGAAACATAAGGGTGATCGCCAGTGCTCAGCTGGCTTTCTCCTTCTTCCCTTTTTCATGTGATGTTTTGATCTGTGTGTACATTTGTATGTTAGTGTGGCCAAAGGACAGCTTCAGCTGCTGGTCCTCACTTCCCTTCCCATTGGATAGAGTCTCTTGTCCCTCATTGAGATGTTCCTGTCTCTGTTTTGCATTTTCTTGTAGAAGCATTGGGATACAGATTTTTTTGCCTATTGGATCTTTCTCTCGTGGGTTCTGGGGCTCCAAACTCATACCCTTATGCCTGCAAGGGAAATGCTTTATCTGCTAATCCATCTCTCCACCCCCCGTTTCCCTTCCTTGTTCAATCTGGGACTCCAGCCCATGATCTGGTGCTGCTCACATTCCAGGTGCCCCTCTTCTGTTAAACTGGCCTGCAAACACCCTCAAGGACACAACCAGTGGTGTCCTCATTAGTAACCCAGGTGTTTCCTCCCAGACACCTGGGAATCTCATCCTATTCTGTTACCTAAGATAGTCCCCTGTTCCCCTGTCCCTGCCTCTGCACTGTGGCCTAAATGTGTTCTCAGGGTGCTGGCTCTCAAGGCTCTCATGGCGTTCACCTCCTGTTTCTTGGCTCTCTGTTGTTGTCCCTTGTGGTCATCTATTGTCTGGAGAATAATTGATTTTCTGCCTTCAGGTTATTTCAGGCAGGAAGCCAACTCATTCCCTTTTGCTCCATCTTGCCTGGAAAAAAAAAATATATCCAAAGATTTTGAAAAGTAAATAAAGCCAGTTCAATAAAACTTGTCAATTAATTTTTCCAACATTTTTTGTTTGTATTTTAATGATAAATTTACTGGTTTAAGTAAGTTTTCTGTTACTTTTACAGCTTTCCTCTGAATGTTGAATTGCTAAATAGCCCAGACTTACTAGAAACAACCATTGGTGATGTGACAAGGACATCTAATACTTGGGAAGCATCCCCAGCACCAGATGACATTAATGTAACCACCAGGTCAAATGAATTAGAGGAGCCCAAAGTGGAATCTGAGAGTAAGTACCTGTGCTGTAATGTCTCAGTGACATTTACAACATTTTTATTTCACGTATTTATTTGGTGGGGTATACCATGTTGTGCACATGGAGATTGGAGGCCACTTTGAGGGTCGCATCTCTCCTTCCACCATGTGAGTTCCAGCGATCAAACTTAGGTCCACATCCTCAGGTGTCGAATCAGGCACCTTTACCTGATGAGCTGTCTCCAATCCCAACACCTTTTGATTACTTTTTTTTTTTTTTTTTTGCTGTTTAATTTTCATCCTGGATGCAGTTTTTCCTCCCTCATCTCCGCTCTGCCCTGCTCCCAATGCACACCTGTTTCTGTTAAGAAAAGGACAGGCCTTTTCTTTTTTTATCTTATATCAAGAAAACATGACATATCAAGTTGCAGTAAGACTAAGCACTTCCCCTTGTATTAAGGCTGAGGAAAGTGGCCCAGTATAAGGAATAGGGTCCCAAAAGCCTGTAGAAGAGTCAGAGATAATCCTGTTCCTGCTGTTAGGAGTCCCACAAGAGGACCAAGCTACACAACTGTCACATATGTGCAGAGTGCCTAGGACAAGCCCATGCAGTCTCCCTGGTTGTCAGTTCA
Source organism: Dicrostonyx torquatus (assembly GCA_028555095.1). Lineage (NCBI taxonomy): Eukaryota > Metazoa > Chordata > Mammalia > Rodentia > Cricetidae > Dicrostonyx > Dicrostonyx torquatus. Next base: position 299,513 of record JAQHUG010000125.1, read on the forward strand.
ATCTCTATAAGCTCCTATAAGCCCAGGTTAGTTGATTCTGTTGGTTTTCTTGTGATGTCCTTGATCTCTATGGTTCCTACAATCCTTCCCTTTCTTCAGCAGGATTCCCCAAGCTCAGCCTAATGTTTGGCTGTGGCCTTTGCATCTGTTTCCATCAGCTGCTAGGTGAAGCCGCTCTGATGATTGGGCTAAGGCACCAATCTTTGAATATATCAGACTATCATTAGGCATCATTACATTGACATTTTTTAATTTTACATTTGGTATTTGGTTTTATCCTAGGTCTCTGGGCCATCCAGCCTGTGGGTCCTGGCACTCCAGGCAGTGTCAAGGGTGGGCTCACTCTCATGGCATGGGCTTGAGGCTGGAGCAGTTAGTTGGCCACTCTCATAATCCCTGCGTCTCCCTTACCCCAGGAGATCCCATAGGCAGAGGCAGACTATATGTCAAAGGTTATATAGATGGGTTGGTGTCCCATTCCCTCTACTGGAAGTCTTTTCTGGTCACTGGAGATGGCCAGGCAACTCTTATTGCTCTGAGTCTTAGCTGCGGTCATCCTCGTAGCTTCCTGGAAGTTTCCCTTTCACTGGGTTTCTTCTGTCTCACCCTGAAATGCCCCCGCTTTCCAATCATCCTTTTTAGTACCTGCCCTCAGTTTGCCCATGAAATCTCTTCTATTTCTCCTCCCCATGAAGATGGGACCATCCTCCTTGAGTCCTCCTTGTTACCTAGCCTCTTGGGTCTGTGGATTATAGTATGGTTATCTTTTACTTTACAGCTAATATCCATATATAAAGGAGTACGTGCCATGTTTGTCTTTCTGGGTCTGGGTTACCTCACTCAAGATGATTCTTTTATAGTTCCTTTCATTTGCCTGCAAATTTCATGCTGCCATTGTTTTTCTAAAGACAGTAAGTCCTTGAACATTCTTCACAAAGCTGGAGAGAGATGGCTCAGAGGTTAAGTGCACAGATGCTCTTGGAAAGGACCTGAGTTTGGTTCCCAGCACCCACATTGCATGCCTCACAGTAACCTGTAACTCCAGCTCGAGGGCCTACATCAGCTCTGGCCTCCAGAGGCCATCTGCACACATACACAGCTACCCACACACAAATACTCCTATACACGTAATTAAAAACAAATCTTAAAACCTCCATTTCTGTGGCACAGATGCTTTTTAAAAAAATCCCACGCTATCTCAGAATTGAGAAATAGATGGTTATTTATTTAGGGGTAAACTCACAAATCACAATTCTCTACTTGAATGGAGAATAGAGATCAAATCCAACAATCCAGCAATCCGGTAGAGCAGCCAGTGAGAAGGAGGAAGGGGCGGACGCAGCCTCTGCTTCAGCACCTGTGGTCTAAGAGGTCACACCCCAGTAGGCGGTTAACCACAAGCTGTAAGACTTCCTACAGCACATTTCTGTTCTAATATCTATCAGATATTAGTGTTTCCTCTGTCATAATTTCTTTTAGATAGTTAAATTCTTGCCCTGGGCTCTACCTTCTGTTAGAAATAATTACTCTTCCTTAATGTAAGAAAGTACAAGATAACAAACCAAAGCCTTCACATCTAGATCCTGCCAAAGGCAAGACTACCTTAAGACAAAGTACTTCTAGGATCAGAATAAAAATAGCTGCTGTTAGGAGAATTCCTTCTTGGGGAAGATGTGAACCTCCTCATAAGGTCCCCAGGACAAACCAAAGTCTGATTCCACTAGAGTTCACCCTGGGCAACAGTGAGTTGATTGTGCTTCCTTCCAGAGTGGGAGTGGGAAGTTAGAGGTGAGTGTTGGTGCCACTAAAGCAGCTGCACCCAGCGTGGCTAAGCGCTCCCCAATATCCCTATAAATGGATCCCTGTTAGTCTGTCTTCCCCAGCCTGTATACTCTAGCCCCCTCCCAGATACTTTCTCTCCAGCCACGTGCAGTTAGGACGAAATTATATCCAAATGGCTAGGAGGAGTAGCTAGACACTCAGTGAGGATCCACACCTCCCCTTCTATCGATGTCAGCAGTCCCCAAGGCCAAGCACAGAAGACTCACACAGGCGCATTCGATCTCATGAATATGATGGCTGCTGGGCATAAAGAACTGTGCTCTACATCTTATTTATGGAGATGGAAATATTGATTTTATTTATATTCTATTTGATGTTATATAAATTTTAAAAGTTTAGTTGTTCCTCAGTGCCATAATAGCTTGTATTACCAAAGAATCATGAAGTATGTAATTGTTAGCTGATTGTATTAGGTGAGAACGACATGGTGTAATGGGGCAGGGTTCCCTATAACTTATCAAGTGAGAGTCTAGTAAGATGGCTCAGCCAGGGCGGTGCTTGTTGCAGAAGTCTGATGATAGAAGTTTGATCTACACATAAAGGTAGAAGAAAATGAACTCAACACGTTGTCCCCCAACCTCCACACACCCACAATGGCGTGCACATCCTCCCTCCGACACATTCATCATGGTCATACAATAATAAAATATATAAATTTTTAAAAGATTAAGATAATTTTCTGTATCCTTTGAATTATAGAAGGTATTCAAGAAGGGCTTGAATGCTATTGAACTGGTGACAGAAGAAATTCTTCCCTAGTAAGGTATCTTGTTAATGTAACTGAGTTCATAGTTATACCATTTCCTTAAAGCCAATCAATAAGACTAGTTAGAGCATTCTTACATTAAGAGTGGAAGTCCTACAGTTAGGGAGATGGCTCCACTGGTAAAGTGTGTGCCACAAAACCATAAGAATCTAAAGTTGAGATCCTTGGCACCCATGTAAAATCCAGGCCTGGTAGCACCTGTCTATGACCCCAGCAGGGCAGGGGGAAGGGCAGAGACAAGAGCATTTCTTCCCTGTCCCATCCCCCAGCTCATTGGCAAGCCAATCTAGCTAAATTGGTTCAGAGAGAAACCCTGCCTAAAAAAAAAAAAAAAGAATGTTAGAGTACTTCTGGTCTCTGTACTACATATCCTCACACAGAAACACATACATGCACATACAGCATGCAAAATTATTTAGAGAGTGAAAGTCTATTTGGTCTTGTTTTGTTTGGACACAAGGTCTCAGTATGTAGCCCAGGCTCACCTACAACATGCTATGTAGTTTAGACTAGCCTTGGAATCACTTGCCCCAGCCTTCAAAGCCTTGGGAATGCAAGCATATATTCTTATGCCTAACTTCATCTTCTCTGTCTTCCTGTCCAGTGCACTCTGTATTTTATAATGGTTATAGTGTGAAAATGAAGAATCATGTTAAATAATTTGAAAAAAATACACCTGGCATCACACAAAGAGACATGTGAACAAGGCAAAAGTAGCACAGCCACACTTTTCAGAGTGCTCAACCAAGCAGATCAAGCAAGCAAGCAAGCACTCCAGGGTGGGAAGGTCTCTTAGTGTTGATCCTGTCACAGTGTAGTCACTGTGTCGCCCCATTATAGACTGATCTGATTGGCTAATTCTTAAATGCCATTAAAGGAAAAGTTGCAATAGAGTCAAGTCTCAGGAATGTTTGGCATCCAGGGCTCTGGTAAACAGGCCTGTATGCAAGAGTTTCACAAGGTGGAGGAGGTTTGCAAAATACTGGCTCTGGGTGGTTACCTATCTTTGAAAGAAAAGACTTTCTAAGACACCCATGATCTATTTTTTTTTTTCAAACTCAGCCAGCATACACTCACCTTCTGAAGTCTTTAGTAACAAATTATTGTTAAAAGTTGCTAGGAAATATTGGTTGAGAGTGGTCTGATGGACACCAAGACAAGGCCCCTAAAGGGTTTGTTAGCATGGCTTAAGGTGAGCCACCTTCCTAGGAGTGGTCCTTGGACATGAAACTGACTGGGACCAACTTGAATGTTAGGTCTTTTAGTGAGCCTTTACCTGCTCTAACATTATCCTCTTGGAAGAGGTAACCCTGAATTATTTAGAACCAGATTAGATGCCAGACACGCCTGGAAAGGATGAAGCTACCATGAGGCCCAAGAGTATTTCTGGCTTTCAGCCAAGAAACTGGTTACCTTGAGGGAGAGGGGTGTGTTCTTACCCTAAACTGTCTGGCCAGTTTGTGCCCCTGTCCTCATCACTCTTTCATTCATGCACCTCCAGAGAGAACCCTAGCTGCCATGATAGAATGATTTATTCCATGTGGTTGCAGTAACCAAGATGGTAGTAAAGTCACGTGACCTCCCCAATCTTAGGGATGCCACATTCCCTCCATTTTGCTGCTGATAAATCGTTTCTACTGTGCTGAGTTCAGTCTGTGATAAAATGAGCCCATCTCACATTGGGACTCTGGTCTGTGTGTGATCCACATATTCCACAAGCTGAGTGGAGACTCTCACCTTCTTTTCTTTTAAAACCAAAAAAAAAAAAAAAAGGCCTAAGGTTAACATGGACAGAACGGGAGACAGTCCATATGGCCTAGGTGTGTAGGCCCAGAAAAGCAAAGACACAGGGAATATTTGTGAACACCAACCATTGTCATCTGGATCCCATGTGATCTCTGCAGAGCTTCACAGTACATGCGTGTGCTGGCAAAGGACCTTGTTAATGAAGCAGCAGGAATGGGGAGGTAAGCTTCACACCCATGTGTGTGCTGTAGCTCGGGGAGCCCTGGGCGAAACTGGGACAGGGAAAGTCACCGTGGCCCTGTGTTGTCCCACCTGAGCATAGTGACAGCTGAGATGAGTCGTGTGAATCCGATCCATGCTGACACTTGTGAGAACAGTTCATCCTGACTGAAAGCTGAGCAGCCTTGTGTGGTACTTTTACTTAGTAAGAAAAGCAACTGCCTGGAGACCACATGGTCTTAAGGCAATGACAGGCCACCACTCCAAGTGGTTATCTGCTCCCCTTTACCCCCCAAACCTGATTCCAAAGTTTCCCGGCTTCTCTGAGGGAACCGTGGTGGAGAAGAAAATTCTATGTCCAGAGAGAAGTTAAGGGGCTAAACATAACATTTAGTTTCTGCCATGTGGCTATCAGTCACTCACAAAAGCCTGAGGGAATAAGATCTGAGGTTTTCTCTTAGGGGAAGGGGAAAGGGAGGTTTTGAAGATCCCTTTCAGAAAGGTTGTTAGATTTCTTTAGTCTCCATTTTCATCAGATAAAGGACTGAGTCCCTTTCTCCAAGAGAGAATGTAATCAGTTGTCTTAGTGTTCCGTTGCCATGGAGACACTATGACCAAGGCAACTCTTACAGAGGAAAGCATTTGATTGGGGCTAAGAGTTTCAGAGGTTTAGTCCATTATCAATGGTGGGGAGCATGGGAGCTCACAGGCAGACATGGTGCTGGAGAGGCAGCTGAGAGTTCTACATTCCAATCTACAGCAGCAGGAGAAGAGAGAGCCACTGGGCCTTGGGCCTGGCCTGGACTTTTGAAACCTCAAAACCCACTTCCAGTGACACCCTTCCTCCAGTAAGGCCACACCTACTCCAACAAGAAAATACCTCCCAGTCCTTCTAAAGCACTCCTGGTGACCAAGCATTCAAACACATGAGAGTGTGGAGGCCATTCTTACTGAAGTCATCACATGAGTCTCTTCCTGAGCAGTGAGGTTCTTGTTGCTGAATGTTCGGTCAGGAGTTGGTAGACCCAGATCTCATGGGACCCTTGAATTCGGTCCAGAAGACCAAAGGCTTACAGGTGGGCCTTGGGGCCACGTGGGACAGTTCTTTATCATCCGTGGGTTTGGTTTTATTTTTTTGTTTTTAGTTTTCTCATTACCCTTTTAGGTGTTAAGCACAAGTCCCAATGAACTATCAGAGAAAGTTTATTCTTACTTTCATTTTTACTAGAGCTCTGTTTATTTTTGCAATTTCCTATCCTGACTTCCAAATTTTAGTCCCTTAGAAACTGAATCCCCATTTCCCTGTACTAGAGGCTTCTTATACTCCAACCACTTTGCCACGTCTTGTCAGGTTGATACAAATCCCTGACTTGATCTGAGAGATGCTCTGTGAGGTCACCTGAGCACTGGTGGAATTGTGGACTGAGCTCCACATTCCCTTCATGCTCAGAGCACATCTCATCCACTTGAGCGTAGTATCCAGGGCATCCCAGTGCCAAGTGAATCTCATCCGTTTGAGTGCAGTATCCAGGGCATCCCAGGGCCAAGTGAATCTCATCCACTTGTAGTATCCAGGGCATCCCAGTGCCAAGCGAATCTCATCCACTTGTGGTATCCAGGGCATCCCAGTGCCAAGCGAATCTCATCCACTTGTAGTATCCAGGGCATCCCAGTGCCAAGCACCTACTTTGTCACTCCTCATAAATCTTCCTTGTTCTGTGCATGGAGTTGCCCGGAACTGCAGAGCTCTGCTGGGCCCTTACCCACACTGATGAGGAATTTCACATTCTGGGATGGTACTGATCCAAGGAACATCCCTCACTGAGAACCTGGGGGCCACTAAAACAAAGCTGTGGAACATGATCTCCCCGAGGGAGGGGGATCTAAGTGCTCCAGATAGATTTGGAATCCAGGATATCCCCAAATTGTAAAGGAATATTCTGCAGTCACACAAAGCGGCACACAGAAGTAACTCAGCAAGGCAGTTACAAAAGGGTGCTTAGCCCCCAAACCAAGCAAGCACACAAGGTGGAAAGTTTACTGTGTCACCCGATGGTGGGAGCTCTGCCTTACAGTCTAACTTGATGGGCTAATCCCTACTCGGTGCAAAGGGAAGGGGTGTGATAGAGTCAAGTCTTGGGTCTGCCATCCAGAGATTGTCTAAACAGGAATGGATGCCGAGTTTCACAAGACGGAATGCTGGCCCTTGGTGGACTACTCACCTCAGAAAGAAAAGAGTTTTTTTCATGGTAAGAGTGGGTACAAATAGTGGCTAGATTTTTGCTTGGTTTTGGTTTTGCTCATTTATTCTGTATCTTAGTGACTTTTAGCTCTGAGCATTAAGATCCCTGGAGAGTTTAAGAAATGTCCAGTATATAGAACAGTGGTTCTCAACCTGTGGGTCATGACCCCCTTGGGGATCAGATGACCCTTTCATATATCCTACATATCAGATATTTATATTATGATTCATAACAGTAGTGAAATCACAGTCATGAAGTAGCAATGAAATAATTTTATGGTTGGAGATCAGCACAGCATGAGGAGCTGTGTTAAAGGGTTAGCCCGCAGCACTGGGAAGGTTGAGAACCACTGCTCTAGAGAGTCTGGTAAAATTATTCTTGACCAGTGAGGTGGTTCAGTGGGTAAAAGTGCTTGCTAAGTAAGCCTGGCGGCCTGAGTTCCATCTGCAGACCCCGTGGCGGCAAGAAGAATAAAGAGGATGCAAGCAGCCTCTCAGAGCTGTCCTCTGATCTACACACACACATGTGTGCGCACACACATGCCAGAACCAGAGATTGTAAAAGATTACTAGGACAAGTCTGGGAATTCGGAAGGCCCTGGATATGGTTCTAACGTTCAACCACAAGAAGCCCCTGGATTTATTCACAGGCATTTTCAGAAGGTCCCTTCAAGCCAACAACCCTCCTTCCTCTACTTTTTTTGGGGGGGTGGGGGAACAAGGTTTCTCTCTAGCCTTGACTGTCCTGGAACTCACATTTTTAGTGGCTGGCCTTGAGCTCAGATCCTCCTGCCTCTGCCTCCAAGTACTGGGGTTAAAGATATGCGCCACCACTGCCCCGCTTATCTGAAGAAAACACAGAACTTGAGTGTACACCCTCCTGTAAGTGTCAGAGCCAGGCCGACTAATGAAACAGATTGTGATTTTTTTCTTCCAGCATTAAAAGATGACACAGAGAAGCTTAAACAGCTCGAAATGGAACCGAGTATCTTGCCATCTCCTCGACCTCCCATTGACATTAATGTCAACAGCCAGGTACTGGGATCTTTTCTGTGTCTACTTGTTATACAGCATCATCATACCTCCCAGAAAGACTTTCCGAGACACGTGTCTTCATTTGCTTTCTATTACTGTCATAAAGGCTATGGCCAAAAGCAGCTGGAGAGGGGTGGGTTAGTTTCATCTTAGCTTACTGTTCTTCATGAAGGGAAGTGAGAGCAGGAACCTAAGGCAGGAAGTAAAGCAAAAGCCATAGCGGGATGCTGCTTACTGGCTCACTCCATGACTTGCTTAGTGTGCTGTCTTCTACAACTATGACCCTGGTGCAGCACCGCCCACAGTGGGCTGGGCTCTACGCGTCAGTCATTAACCAGCTGCTCACACTTTGAAAACAGGCCAATCTGATGGAGGCGGTTTCTCAGCTGAGATATCCTGTTCTCAAAAAACCCTACCTTGTGTCAGTTTGGCAGAAAGTTAACCAGCACAGCAGTACTGTCTCAGTTTTGGTGGGAAGTCTGTCTGTTGAGCTCTAATAGACCTGTGTTCCCATTTTAAAAGGTGGAATGTGTGGCTATGTAGACAGGAAGGAGGAAAATTGCATAACAAAATCAAGAATTTTAATGGGACTGAAGAGAGATAGGGCCAGTGAGTGGTGCTGAGAGGTGGTTCAGTGACTAAGAACATTTGTTGGTTTTGCAAAGGACCCAGGTTTGATTCCATGCACCAGTATTGCAGCTAGCAACCCTATAACTCCAGTTTCAGATGCCGTCTCCTGAACTTGCAGGCACCAGGCACACATGTGCTACACATACATACATGCAGGCAAAACACTCATGAAGTAAAATAAATGCAGAAAAAATAATTTTTTTTTCGAGACAGGGTTTCTCTGTGGCTTTGGAGCCAGTCCTAGAACTAGCTCTTGTAGACCAGGCTGGTCTCGAACTCACGGAGATCCACCTATCTCTGCCTCCCGAGTGCTGGGATTAAAGGCGTGCACCACCACTGCCCGGCCAGAAAAATAATTTTAAGGTCAGAAGCAGGCATAGCTCAGTGAGTTCAGGGCCAGCCTGCTCTACATAGTGAGTTTCATGCTAGCCAGGGCTATCTAGTGAGACACTACCTTAAAAATAAATAAAAGTTAAGGTTTTTTATGATGTTTGTTTGTTTGTTTTTGAGACAGGATTTCTCTGTTCAGCCCTGATTGTCATGTAACTCATTCTGTAGACCAGTCTAGCCTCAAACTCAGATCTGCCTGCCTCACCTAAGTCCTGGGACTGCCCAGCTCATGGTGGTTTTTTTAAAGACACACTGAGGGGCTAGAGAGGTAGTCAGTGGTTAAGAGCACTGGCAGCTCTCTGATAGACCTGGGTTTGATTCCCAGCACCCACGTGGAGGCTCATCAGTATAGTAGCTCACAAGCCTCTGTCACTGGAGTCTCAGGGTGTCTGAGGCCCTCTGCTGACCGCTGTGGGCACTGCAGTCACCATGCACATACAGTCACAACCATACACATAACTGAAACACTAAATAAGCACAGTGAGAAACATAACTGGGCTGACTGAAAGTCATAAGTGGTTTGTATATTTTTTATTTTACTACCTGTGTTTTGAGGTTGAAGTGAGAGTGGTTGTAATGTGCAAATGATTAAGAAGTGCTCAACTCTGCAACCTAGTAGTCTTCAGAAAGTGGGAAATGCCGGTACACTTGAGTGAGCCATGACTGTGAAAGGACACAGAGGATTACTGTGAGCTGAGCTTGTGGTTCAGAGCCATAATCCCAGTCAGTTGGAAAGCTAAAGCAGGAGAATCGTAGATTCAAGACCTACCAAGGGTACAGTCATTTTAGCATCAACCTGAACAGCTCAGTGAGAGCCTTCTCTAAATTCACCAAGAGCAAGGGGTGCATGAGGTCCATTCAGTCCACAGTAACAGAGAGACGGGGGTGGGGGGACAGAAAAAGGGAGAGAGAGAGACTTCTGCTAATAGGAGCTAGGGGTTTGCAGGCAAGATCAAATCTTAAAAAGTGGTTCTCAGACTTTTTCTATCAGAATTATATAGGAAAGCTTGTTAAAAATTCAAATTTAGAGCGAGGCCTGCTGACGCATTCCTATAATCTCGGTCTTTGGGATGCTGAGCCAGTCTGAGCTACATAAAATTTTTAAATTCAGATTTTGGGGTGCTACCTAGAGGCTGAAATAAACTCCATTGAGAAACAAAATTAGAATAAGTACATCAAATTTGCTCAAACCTGGAAAGTGGTATCTAAGCTAGGCAGTCCTAAGCCCAGCAGCTATTCTGTCATAAATTACTATTTAAGTTAAGCAAAATATTAAATGTAATACGGATTACTTATATTTCTTTTAAATGTATTAGTCTACCTCCATTTATTTCTGATAGCTAATTTGTAATTACAGTATTTATTAAATGGGTCTGTTATTTGTGGTTTTCATCAATGTGTTTGAGAATGTTTACGTGTTATATTAATTGTTACATATACATTGTTACAAAATGTCACCTCTTTCCGTGGTGACAACTCCAGAGTTATAAACATGAAATATGAATGCTCAGGACCTTTTTATATCTCAGGACCTAATTCCTATCTTTAAGCAGCTAAGGTAATGAAATGATTGAATTAAGACATTCATGTCATATGTGACACTTGCTGGCATTTATCCCAGGAGGACTTCAGATTAGACCCTCTAGGGGCTGGTTCCTTCCTTCTGGATCTCCTTCTCTGCAGTAGATGGCTGCAGGAGTGAGTGTCTCAAACAGGAGATGCCTGTTCCTGGTTGTCTGAATATAAACGTTCAGCATTCCTATCCACATAACTATGGCCTATCAAGAGTGATTTTATTTTTTAATATTCAGGAAGAAGTGGTAAAGTTGACTGAGAAATGTCTTAATAATGCCATTGAGAGCCCAGGATTGAATGCAGTAAGGGTTCCTCCTGACTTCAAGAGCAATATTTTGAAGGCTCAAGTAGAAGCAGTGCATAAGGTAAGATTTCTTCAATAGATATGACCCTGATGTGTGCTGACACAAGTCAGAGTAACCAGAAAGCAGAACCTGAGAAAATGCCTCTAAAAGACTGGGTTGTAGGCATGCCTGTTGGGCATTTTCTTCATTAGAGTTTGGTGGGGTGGACCTGGCTCGTTGTGGGTGCTGTCACCCCTGAGCTTATAGTCCTATACCCTATAAGAAGGCAGACTGAGCACAAGCCAGGAAGCAGCCCTCCTCCATTTCCCCTGCATCAGCTGTGTCTGGATTTCTGCCCTGCTTGAGTTTCTCCATGGCGAGCATCCATGTGGAAGTGTAAGCCAAATGAGCCCTTTCCTTCCCAGGGTGCTCTGGTCGTGGTGTTCCATCACAGCAATAGTGACTCTTACCTAGGACACGACACCAAACAGACACAAAGCACACATAACAGTATAGATGATAAATGGAAGATACGGAAGCCTAGGCTTTAGAATCTCATTTCTAGTCTGTCCCCTTCCAGTTTTGTGTTTTGGGGCAAATTAGTTTATTTCTCATGCTTTGTTTTCTCTTTTAACTAAGATAATGATAATGCCTTCCTTAAGATGCTTTGTAAGAATGAAATAAAGTAAAAAATGCAGAGTACAAAGAAACACAACACTAAAAAGTGTGGCCCAGTTGGGCATGGTAGCACAGGCCTTTAATCCCAGTACTTAGGAAGCAGAGACAGGTGGATCTCTTGAGTCCCAGGCCAGCCAAGGTTATATAGTGATACAACGTCTCAAAATAAAATAAAATAAATGGCCCTGATAGTGGTGGTCACTGTAACAGCTGATTTGTCCCCTCCGAGGCTGGTTTCTTGACCTTGGACTTCCCAGCCTCTAGCAGAGTGGCGGGAGTGCTTATTTGCAAGCTCTCTGGCTCCTGGCATCTTACAGCAGTCTGAATGGACAAAGACAACATGATCTTACATTTCAGTTGTCCGTTTCTGATTGAATAAAACGAGAAATAATTTTAATACCTTTAAATTACAAGGATCTTATTTTATAGTAACGACCACTTTATAAAGAAAATTCTAGGAGCAGATGCCTTCATGGTAAATATCTACCCAATAATTTTTTTTTATATATTTTGAGAAATGATCTCTGTTGTGTAGCTCTGGCTGCCCTGGAACTCACTGTGTAGACAAGGCTGGCCTTAAACTCACAGAGTTCTGTCCGCCTCCCAAATGCTGTGGTTAAAGATAAGCACCACCATGCCTGGCTTTACACTATATTTTAAAAAGAAGCAATAACAATTCTATACAGAGTCTTTCAGAAAATAGGACAGGAAGGAGAGTTTCCTGATTTACACTATTAGTGTCTTTCTCATAGCAAAACTAGGGGAAAGTATTGTAAGAAAAAGATTCCAGGCCAGTACTCCTCAAATGGGGACAGGCAAGTTATTGAACACGTAATCAAAATCTGATGGACAGTGTATAAATACAGTTATACTTTATGATCACACGAGGTGTGTCGGGAGAATATTTGGTTTATCATTCAAAACCCATACAGTTTACATATTTACAAATATGTTAAGTTAGGCCAGGGGTGGTGACACATGCCTTTAATCCCAGCTCTTAGGAGGCAAAAGCATGTGGATCTCTGCTTTTATAGGGGCTACCCCGTGACCTTTAAGTCTGGTACAAACTTACACATTACCCAGCTTGGCTGCCAGCATAGGAGACAGCCTTAGCCCACTCTGAACCACAGTTCTGTGTTCTGACCCAGAAGAAATACTCCTCAGAAGATTTCACCTCAGCGATGCTGGTCTCTTCTTAATCGCAGCGGATTTCTTAGTCTCAGAGCTCTTCAGAAAAAACTTTGTATTTCTTACTTAAAATACTCCTCACATTTAAGAAACAAAATATATAGCTAACTGTATTCTTTTTGTCATGTAAATTTGAAAAATGCTGGCATTGAATCTTTGTGAATTTTGTTTGTGTTGGGTAAAAAAATCTGTAATGTCTTGAGTAGTTAATGGCTGTGTGGTAAGAAAATGTGCCAAGCATATTCAACACTCTGAACTTTTATTATTATTATTATTATCATTATCATTATTAATTATTGACCTGGTTGTTGTATAGAATTATATTAGGTATGGTACTGCTAAGATACAATTACCTCTTATTTGAACTGAAGCAAATTAAATTTTCTGTTTTTACAGGAGAGATAAATTTGTTACTTGAGCATCCTTTCAAAGATTCAGTGTTTAATATTATTTTATTTTCTTAGGCTGCAAGAGAAGATAATTTAACTCAAAAAAATGCCAGCATTCAGGATGCTGCCACAAACAGGTACAATCCTGGTGAAAGTGAATTCAGTTGATTTTCTTATTTGTTTTTCCTGCTACCTCTTCTGTATATCATATCTATTTGAAAGACAGCTAGTGTCTAGTTTTAGATTGTCTGAAATATTCTTAGTCATTCTGCATTCTCAGTTCTCTTTAATGGATTCCAACTGTGAGCAAACCCCATGTTTAATTGGTGTGGTTGTGATTCCTGAGTGCCATTTTCTTACCACAGGAAACTGAGCACCAAGACTCTGCCGTGAACTGAGCCAATGTCTTGCTTTCCTCTTTCCCTTCTGCTGCTTTTCTCCTTAATGAATATGGTGCCATTTGTTTGTGCTGTTGGCCATTAGCCCCTTTTTCTTGCCTCTTTGATTTTTTTGTTCATCCTTGTATCCGACTAGCTGGTCTTTTGCCTGCTGTCTGTTTTCCTTATCAGTTTCAAGTTAATGGGTAGTGGACCGACTCCCCTTAGCCTTTCCATTTTATATTGGCCATCTCCTGCTGAGACCTCCCCTGAAGTATGGCTTATATACCCAGTGAGATTCTCGTGGAGAAGACTGTTTCATTTGCAAGGTGTCAGCTGCAGATAGCTTCTTGGCTAGAGATGGAAGCGTGTACCATGGCCACTTCCGCCTCTCAGTAATGAGAACCTGTCTGGCTTAGACCTGTATAGGCTCTGTGTTTGTTGCCAAAGTCTCTGAATTCATGTCATCAGTCCTGTTGTGTCTGGGGTCATCTCACTGTTTGATGGGAGTCATCCATTCTTTCTGGCTCTTCCAATCTCTTCCTGTTTTTTCAGCATAGCTCGCTGAGCCCTAAAAAGAGGGTTTGATGAAGACATCCAATTTAGGATTGAGTGCTCAAAAATCTCTGACTCTGTACATTGCACAGTTGTAGACCTCTGTGTTAATTCCCATCTACTGCAAGAAGCTTCTCTGAGGATGTCTGGGCAGAATGTCATGAGGAGTCATTTTATAGCAGAACTATAGTATTTGGTCTTCTCCTAGGCATGTGGCTCATCCAGGCTCAGGTTCCTGGCCACCCAAGTAGTGTCAGGTATGGGTTCTAGCTCCTGGAGTGGGCCTTCAGTCCAATTAGAGACTTATCCCCACAACATCTGTGCTACTATTGCACCAACATATTTTACAGGCAAGATCACTGCTACAGATCGCAGGGCTAACCTGATGGTTACCTTCTCCTCTAGTGGTATGCAGGGTACCATTGACACCAGCTGGTAGGGGTAAAGCCTCTGTTACACACCAGCCTGACTTCTCCGTGTTTACTGAGATTGTGTCAGTGTTGTCTTCAGCGATCCGGCTTTACCCTCGGTTGTGAAGACCAGCAGTAACCTAGGCCTGAGGTGTTTGGGGGTTTCCTTAGTGCCACTTTGATCAACAACTCCTGCATTGGAGGTTTCACTTGGCAAAAGATGTCTAGGTCTAGATGCCTTCCCCCTTGTTGACTCCATTTAGATTTCTTTCATGTGTGTCAGAAACCAGCATCAACAAGAGAACCACCTACCAGGGTGAAAATGGCAAACAGAAACATAGGGTAGTATCAGGAGGGAGTTCCAGCGAATACTGAAAATTCGCCTACATTTAATTTCCATTTGCTTAAATATCCCAACCCCAAAAGGTAGGAGTAAGATTAAAAAATAAATAAACTGCATTAACATGATACAAGGAATGAACAGACTAATTGAAAGGTTATGGACTACATTCTTAGTGAAACATTCTGTTGCTAAAACAAGACAAGTAATGCTCACACCCTAGACCAAAACATTCTGTAGGCAAACCACTCCCTGGGTGGAATCCTTTGTTATCTCCCTAAGGGAAAAGAAACCAAGTTGGATCTTTAGACTTTTGTTTGGGGTAGAAACATACCTACTTCTTAATATCTGAAATATCAGGTCTGGATATTAGCCACACCTGTTGTCTGAACTGTTGAGGGCAACTTCGAGAGAACAGAGATAAGTTCCAACTCTCTGACCTTAGTCAAGGTAGCATGGACCCGTACCTGTGGGCCCTGCTGGCGTCTACAGTACTAGGTTTGTTAGTTGTCCTTCCCCATATTCCACCTTTGTCCTTCTTTTCCATCTTCCTCCCCATTTAATACCCCACACACCAAGGTCCCTCCCGATGTCTTCATAACAATGTATTCTATTTACCTTTCCTTAGGAGATTCTCTCCTCCCCTGTCCCCCAGTCCCTTACTAGGTACCTAGCCTCTGTGTTTATACAGATCATAGCATGGCTTAAAAACCAACGACCATGGAGCTGGAAAGAAGGCTCAGTGGTTAGGAGCAGTAACTGCTCTTCCAGAGACCAGGTTCAATTTTAACACCCACATGGCAGCTCACAACTGTCTGTAACTCCCTTACACAGACATGCGTGCAAGCAAAACACCAATGCACATAAAATAAAAAGAAATAAATCATTAAAAAAATCCCCATATGTAAGAGAAAACATACAATATTTGTATTACCTCATTCAGTATGATTTTTTTTCTAACTCCATCCATTTACCTGTGAAATTCATAATTTTGTAACAGGTAAATAATATTCCGTTATATAAATATGCCACATTTTAATTATCTGCTCATCAGTTGACAGACTGTTTACAATTTCTGGCTATTATGAACAGAGCAGCATTGATTGTGGTCGAGCAAGTGTCTCTGTAGTAGGTTGTAGTGTCCTTTGGGTATGTGCCCAAGAGTGGTATAGGTGGAGGTTGAGGTAGATTTATTCCAAGCTTCCTGAGGAATCAACACACTGATTTCCATAGTGACTGTATGAATTTGTATTCCCACCAGTAATGAATAAGTGCTCCCCTTCCTCCTCCTCATCATCAGCTGTCCTTTGTTTTATTGACCTTGGCCATTCTGTCCTGTATAAGATGAAATCTCAAAGTAGTTTTGATTTGCATTTCCCTGTTGGCTAGGATGTTGAACATTCTTTTTTTT
>JAQHUG010000125.1:331004-341693 GCA_028555095.1 Dicrostonyx torquatus
AAAAAAAATGTAATAAATGAATTAACAGTAGCAGTAGTGTTCTTAACTTATAATCTTCCCTGTTGTGGAGATCCTCAAAGTCCTAAGCCTGGGGCTAAAAGTTATGTCAGCTCAGGAGACTCCATGGAAACTGCATCCCCTGCAGTGCATTTCACAGTAGAAAATATTGTGAGTATAATTGTGAAAATGAGTCAGTCTTCCCTAAAAGTGGCTATGAAATTTGTTTTAGGTATCTTCGTCATCCATGATCACACCCCGGTGGATTATTCCAGTAAGTCCATACTATTCAATTCTTTTGGTTACAGTCTCTGAAGCTTAAAGGAATTTCATACTCTTGTTTTTCCTACAAATATTGGGGTCATTATCAAGGCTCTGTTAATTTAACAGCTTCAAATTTGTGGCTCAACTTTTCTGTAAATGCTAAATGATTCAGACAGATAAACAATAAAAATTTGAGGTGAAAGGGGCTGGAGAGATGACTCAGTGGTTAAGAGTACTTAATTTTTTTGCAGAGGGCCTAAGTTTGGTTCCCAGCACCCACATGGCATCTCATAACTATCTGTAACTCCACTTCCAGGGGATCTGACTCCCTCTTCCAGACTCCACATGTGTGGTACACAGACATACATGCAAGTAAAGCATTCACACACATAATATTAAAATAAATAAGCAGCTTGGGGGCTGGCGAGATAGCTCAGTGGGTAAAAGCACTGCCTACTCCTTCAGAGGGCCAAGCTTTGATTCTCAGCATGCACGTGGTGGTTCGTGTCTGTAGCGCCAGTCCTAGGGGAACTGATGCCCTCATCTGGTACTAGGCGCCAGGCACACATGCAGTGCACAAACATACACGCAGGCAAACACCCATACACATAAACAGCTGGGAACATCAGGCCCGGCCAGTGAGGCTGCTGGGTGGGGACGGGTGAGTGCTGTTGCCTCTGTGCTGATGTGTGCGTCTCCTACTGCAGAGTGCTGCCGTCTCCAACAGGCTCACAGGGTGTGGATCGGCTGTGGGCGGGACCGAAGGGTGTGGCACTAAAGACGGATTCTCACTGATCTCCCCCCCAGCACCATTCTTGGTAGATGCTGTGACCAGGTAAGGAAATCACTACTCATTTGCAGCTTTTTCTGATAGGAGAAAAATGATAAGAAATGTTGATTATATTTAAAATAACAATGTTAGTTTTTGTAAGGTCTTAATTGAATTTGATTGAAAGTGTATAGGTCTTTGAATATTGTTTAACATAGTATTTTTTTGCTATTGATAATTTTCAAAAAAATTATTGGGATTTCTTTGTGGAGAAGATGTTAGTAGACTTGAGATCTCTGTGTTAAAAACCAGATTGTCCTTTATCCTTTCTTCTTTACTCTTACGACTGTGGCCTGCTCTCATTGTAATGAGTGGTGGCACTCGTTACTACATATGACACGGTGCAGTAGGGCGTCCCCAAAGTGAGGACCCTCAGATAGCTTTTACTAGATAGGCATGTGAACATGGGTCCTGGGGGCTATCCGAACATCCCCTCTCTGTAGAGGATAAGCTAAGCCAAGTTCAGAAAGAAGCAAAATGTGCTGCTATTGTGCTCAGTACAACACTGTTCTTACTATCCATGATAAGCTTGACCGGCGAAGAAAGGGTTAAGTGTATTTTAGACTGCAGTCAGGGAGCCAGGAGCATCAAGTAGGAAACATCCTGCAGAATATCTGAGGAGGCATGGCAGCCCTGTCTAGGTCTGTCATCTCCTCTCAGCATCTCCACGTGCACTGCTGCAGCCGAGTCCTTCACTAAGTCTCTCCCTTCCGTGCAGCTCTGCTCCTCTGGCCGAAGACCCAACCTTGAAGCAGAAGTGCTTGCTGACCACTGAGCTCTGAGGGCTGCTGCTCCCTCGCTATCCCGTCAGCCCTGGATCCAGCCCCGTGAGTCCTTTACTTGGGGAAAAACTTCTACCTGGATTTGACTTCAACTCCATGAAGAAAGTAGCTACATTTTCCGTCCGACTGGAAGTCTACCCCACATAACTGAAGATGACCTCCTCTTCTTCCATAACTTTGCTTTGCCAGTCAATTCCCCATCATTGAAATTCATTAGTTTCCATCAAACTCTTGGCTCCACCTAGCGGTCCCAACTGTTTATAACAGCCTATGGCAAGGCTTGCTGTCCAGAGCCTTTTCATTGCCGTTTCCTGTGACGTCAGGGTGAGCACGCCTGACCTGAAGCCTGCTGGAGAAACGAGTGGCGTTTCCCTGCACCGTCCCTGAAGAGATGGGAACACTGTAGGTGGATCCCAGGCCAGCTCTCGCAGTCACAGGACTCTAGGGACGCTGAGAGATAGAGGCTTTATGTCAGCCACACTCTGAGGCCTGAGCAGTAGCGATCTTACTGCTCTGAACTTGCTTCAGAGATGTTAGGAACTATGGAGTAATCGTCTCCAGCCTGTGCTCCCCAGACTCCTTTCTTAGAGGAAGTATCCGCATCACTCCCGTCTGTAACTTTGCAGTGGAAGGGGGAGTGGGTGTCTGGTCAGAGACCTGAGTCCTCAACCTGCGGCCTGTGCTGTCCATCAAGAGCCTGCTGGAACGCAGCCCTAATAGGCTTACAGTTGTGAAGGTCAATGCCGCAGCGCTCCACACCAGACACAGCCTCCGGTTCCTTTCCACATACGCTGGGTGAAAAGAAAACGGAAACACCGGGCAGAGATGGGGAATGGTGGCGGGAGGGACCAGGGTAGTGTAGTGAATGAAGGCAGCCTACGTTAGGGTTTCGTATTAGTTTTTAAAGTTCTCTAGAGTTCCGTGTTCTCTGTACCAAAAGAAGTTCTGATGTTGAAGTAGTGCGTGCTCATGGTAGAAAGGTGTGTGGATATGTACCTGAGCCAGCGCAGAGAAATGACACTAAAGTAGCTCAGGTGTGTGGGCTGCAAGATGAGGACCTCAGCTGCCATGGGGAACGGGGAGGATACGCAGACACTGGGGAGGCCACTGGTGTTGGCTCTCACCAAGCACTGATGTTACCTGTTTTCTGCCTGTCGTGTGACATGCATTCTTGTCAGCTAAGAGAACATCCAGCTCTGTGGTCGTTCAGATGCTGTGATCTGGACCACCCTGGCTTCCCTGTAACATACTATGTGTTCAGGCATACGCTAGTGTCTAATTGGGAAGCTTGGGGATTCGGCCTTACAGTTTTGAGGGGAGCTGGACAGTTTAGAAAGCACTTTTGCAAAAGGAGACAGATTTGCCATTACTGGCTGGCTCCCCTTAGCCGGTAGGCGGCTCGTGCATTTCACTGGCGGTGTTTTGCCAGTCCTCAGTAATCAGACATTCCTCACAGTGTGGGACCTAGAACTGGGGCTTGCTCCAGGACATACTGGGCTGGGTCCTGGACGGCCTACGTAGTCTGCTGTGCTGCTAACCACACAACGGCTAAGGCATGGTGGCTTAGAAGTCCTACGTGTCTCATCCTGTTTAGGATCGAGCACTGTCCCTTCAAGACAGAGTAGCTGAAAGTACCCCCAAAACATCTGTGTCTCCAGGTACGTGAATTCTTGCAGTCAATAGCTAGGGATTTGTTGGGGGTCACTTGAATCTCCAGTGAAAACCTCTGTCCTTATGTCGAGACTTAAGTTAGAACTAACACTTGAGTCATGCATTTGCTCTGACAGACCAGACACACATCAGACTAGTTTCCTATGCTGTTAGAGCAGAGGTGTTCTGTCCCTCTGACAGGGTAGCGGTCTGTCTCGACAGACCCTAGGGCACCTGGACAGTGGTGAGGGAGTATGTGAAGTTGTCGAGAACGGGTAGAGACCTGAGGTGACAGCTGGATAAGAAGGCAGCTGGCAGTGTGAGGCTAAGTGAGGAAGGGGCAGCTGCCAGTGCTGTGCCTTTATGTCATACTGGAGATAGTGCCCGGAAGCTGCCCTGCCATGTGCCCAGGGGAGCATCTAGACAAAGTTCACATTGTGTCCCTGCCTGGGGTCGGTAAGATGTGAAGGTTACAGTTAGCAGTCCTAGACTCCACCTCAGCACTGGGAAAGGAGTCTGCCCATGTAAATATGTAAATGATCTGGAAGCCAGCAGCCCTCTCCACATGGGTGGCACTCCCAGGTGTCTCTCCTGATCCTCAGGAGGCTGCTGGACAGAGCCATGAGCAGACTCCTTAGCTTCTTACATTGCTTTGAGAAAAATCTGTGGAAACGTTCCTTCCATGTCCTGCTGGCCAACGGTGAGCGCTTCCTTTGCACAGGCTCAGGTGCCCTGGGTGTGTCTGCGGATGAGATCTCTGAGCTGTTTCTAGGATCCACTGCCTGCTCTTCCTCCCATTTCTGGCTAAAACCTGGACCTCTCTTCTCTTAACTGAGCCCCAGGAAGTCTTGCTGTCGTTTGCAAGATTGTGTGCTAGTCGCTCAACTGTTCGTGAAAAACGTGGAGTTTTTTGTTTGTTTTATGCTTTTGGGTTTTGTTTTGTTTTGTTTGTTTTTTGAGACAGGGTTTCTCTGTGTAGCTCTGGCTGTCTGAACCCCCTCCATAGACCAGGCTAGTCTGGAACTCAGAGATCTGCCTGCCTCAGCCTCCCAAGTGCTGGGATTAAGGGCATACTCTGCCATCGCCCAACCACTTGGCTATTTTCTAAGCAAAGGTTTTAAGTAACAAAATCCTTGTCTTCTCATTTAGCAAGTATCATATACTCATTTGTTGTTTTACTTTGTTCTGCTGTTTGAGACAGGGTCTCGGTGTATAGCCCAGGATGGTCTTGAACTCATAGGAGTTCTCCTGTCTCACTTTCCAAGTATAGTAATTTCAGTCATGAACCGCCAGACCTAGTGTATATTGTACTGACAAGGTTTTGGTTGGTTGATTTTGGGTTTTGAGTTGCTAGGGATCAGAACCAGGACCTTGGACTGAGAACAGTAGCATCTGCCTGTAATCCCAGCACTCATCAGACAGAGGTGGGTGGATCTCTGTGAGCTTCAGGCAGTCCAAGGCCAAGACCCTTGTCTCACTCTGCCCCTGAGCTCTGTCTCTGGATCCAGAGCTGGAGACCACAGATAGTTCACCATCAGTTCTGCTGCTGCCCAGCATCGCCATGGCCAGTGCCTGGGAGCATAGCCAGTGGTTCTCAACCTGTGGGTTACCACCCCTTTGGGGCCGCATATCCAACATCCTATATATCAGATACTGGCGTTGTGATTCATAACAGTAGCAAACTTAGAGTTATGAAGTAGCAACTAAATAATTTTGTAGCTGGGGGTCACCACATGAAGGGTCACAGCATTAGGAAGGTCGGGAACCCCCGCAAGTGCTGCTCCCTGGCTCTGAGAGCAGTGGAGTGCTGCTTGTTCGTGAAGCTGCAAGGTGAGGCCAGGTCTCAGCAGTGAGAGTCTCGGTGTGATCCAGCTAATCCATCTCTTGGCCATGGAGTTGACTGAACTCGGATACACCTGTGTAATAAAGAATGCATGTTTTAGATCATTTGTACTTTTTTCTGAACAAAAAAATACATGAGTTTGTGGGTGGTCAGGATGGACTTTCTGGAAACATCCCTGTGCTGCCAGGATTGGGGAGCTCAGTTTTCTCTGGGGGAACTTGTTCTGAGCTGAGTTCTGCTGTGGTTCAGAAGTTCTTGCTGGTGGGGCTGCAGTCCTTCTTCTCTCATTGCATTGTCGGGGGTGATACCCACTAATTCTCAGGATTTCTTATCAGAGAAGTGTGTCTGTGTGTGTGTGTGTGTATGTGTGTGTGTGTGTGTGAGAGAGAGAGAGAGAGAGAGAGAGAAGGTCTGTGTGTTATGTATGTGATTGTGTGTGTGAGAGAGAGAGTCTGTGTGTGAGAGAGAGTCTATGTGTGAGTGTGTATGTGTGTGTGTCTTTCATGGAGCCCTTTGCTCTCCTAGTTTTCACATCTGGATACAGTAGGTGGTTATGAGGACTCTCACCAACTATTTTGTGTTTACTTTTCTACATGGTAAGCTCTGCAGTAGCTTTGAAACTGTAATTTATTTTTGTATGAGGTACACTATATTCGGTGAATCCCCATTGTATATGGCTTGTGTTAGAAGCACTACCCTGAACTGTGAGCTGTCTGTACACTGAACCCAATTTCTAGACATGACCCATTCAAATAAAACGATGACAATGTTCATGTTTTATGAGCTGTTTTTTGAGCCTGCATGGCTCTGGCTGGATCATTGAGTCAGAGCCACCGTTAATACTAACCAGATGGAGTGAATTGGAGCACTGATACCGTGTTGGGGATTTGTGTCAGTGTGGGTGTGGGAGGTTGGGAGTGGAGATGTTCCTAAAGCCAAGACTCCCGCTGGTGGCTGGGGAGGTGGCACAGTGGGTAATGCCTCCCAAGCATGAGGACCTGAGTTCAGATTCCCAGAGCCCACAAAAGCAGCCATGGGCACATGTCTATGATCCCAGCACTCATGCAGTGAGATGGGATCAAGACAGGAGTATCCCCTGAGGCTCACACCCCCCCACACCTGGCATCTGCAGCCTGGCATGTCCAGCGATAGGTGAGACACCCTGCCTCGAGGTGGGTGGCCAGGGTCTACATGTGAGGTTCCTCTGACCTCCACATGCATGTTCCTGCTCTCCTACACAGGAGCATAGACACACAACACACAGAGCTCTTTTTAAAAAGGTCTTGGTCAGTGAGCATAATGGTTCATCCCTGTAACCCCAGCCCTTGGGAGGCTGGACGGTCAGTGTTCAAGGCCGTCACAGACTGTATAGCAACACTGTCTCTAAATAAAAATAATAAAGCCCTTGTTGGTAATACCTAGTCCACCCTGGAAGGCCGCATGTCATTCCAGGGATTTGATAACATCTTGAATCTCCACTGCTTACTACCCACAAGGCGTAGCGTGAATCATCCCAGAGTCCAGTGCTGTCGTCTGAAAGGTCACATGCATGACTCAGCCTCTTGCTGACAGTAGGCCTCATCTTGTTGTTCCCCAGCCTTCTTAGATGTGGTGTTCTGTGAACAGCGTGGCTGTCCAGGTCATTTGCCAGGCTTCTGCTGGGCCAAGACACCACACCACACAAGGTAGCAAGGCTTCTGGGAAAGTGGGGACATCTTCCAGCTCCCACACTCCTTTGCCTAGTGGAAGGACTGACTTTTTTAGGCCTTTCATTTATGCCTAGAGGACATGAACATGGGCTCACTCACCTGTGCTGGAAAAAAAAAAAAAAAAAAAAACACCAGACATAAGTGACAAAAGCCATTCTGACCCAAGCAGAACAAGCCATGAGAAAAGTGAATTGTCTTCCACATCCACAAGAGGCTAGGTCATGGACAGAACAAAGTGGGTGTTGGTGTGGACAGGTACCCAGCAGCTGTTCCGAGGAGTCAGAGGGCAGGGCCCCTGCCCAGGCTGCGCTTCCCTGAAAAGGGGGGGGCAGATGCTGAGTTATAAAACACTCAGATAAACCCAGACAGGGCTTGTCTGGCCTGCAACAGAGCTTGCAGGTGGTGCAGAGCAGGTCCTGAGTCAGTTATGGGCAGGGGCCCTGATGGTCCTGACTTCCTAGTTCAGAGCAGTCCATTCAGCGAGTATTCATCTCCCTAATCTGAGGTCCCACAACTCCATGCTGAGGTTGAGCAGAGAAGGGGAGGAGGGCATCTCACCCAGGGAGGACCTATGTCCTAGGCCAGGTCGACAGCTGTCTGACTCATGCTTCAGGCTACCTCCCAGGCTAGCAAGATGTTAGGGAGAAACATTGTGAGGACCAACTGTCCTGGCTCCTCAAGGCTGGAATCTAGCTCAATCAATTGAGTGCTTACCACAAAGCCCAGAATCCCATCCCCAGCACCACGTAGACCCAGGCATGGTGGTCAGTGCAGTCACAGCACATGGGAGGTGGGGCAGAAAGATTCAGATCATCCTTTACTATATAAGGCCAGCCTGGGTTACAGGAGAGTGCCCCACCCCACCCCCAAAAGAAAACATGACGTGGCCTGGACCCTCCGTGTACAGAGAGGAAGCAGCTTGTCCCAAGCTTCCGGCTCAGCTCGACACTCCAGAGCATCGACTCTGCTCTCTGCTTGTTGCCTCGAAGCAGAGCTGCACACAGCAGAGTCGTCCTGCTCAGCTGCTGCCCCACAGAAGCCCCACAGGATCTTATCTGTGAGAGCAGTCCCTTCCCAAAGCAAGGGACATGTCCACGCTGGAGTGCAGCCTGTACTCCCACCATTCCTGTCATCTGCTCCCAAACCCCCATGTACTGGTTTGTAAGAGCCTCGGTAGCCTACTGCTTTCATTCCAGCAGACAGGCAAGCAGTTCTCTGAGTTAGAGCCCCGCCTGGTCTACATAGCAAGTACCCGGGCAGCCAGGACTACATAGAGAGACCATGTTCTGTAAAACCAAGAGAGTGTGTGGTACCATACAGCTTACTGTAAAGGCCACCCTCTCCTTAGAACTCTTCCTTGATTTGAGGCTGGCTATTTTGTTCTGTTTTGGACATGGGGGGGTCTCATGTTCAAGGCCAGCCAGGAACTCACCGTGTAGCTTGTGAGTTGCTCACTGTGATGATCTTGAATTCCTGATTGTTCTGTCTCCATCTTGTCCAGTTTATGCGGTGTCGGGGATCTAACCCTCATGCATTCTAGGCAAGCAGTCTGCCAAGTGAGCTGCATCCCCAGCTACTCCTACCTGAGACTTGGTTCAGGTTACAGACCTACGGAGCTGAACACACAAGAGATTTGCACATGATTTTACACACACTGATCTCCTAGGGACTCAGGTTGGCAGCTGTTTGCTTGGTTGAATGGTCAGGCAGGCCCGAGGAGCAGCTGACAGAGGGGTCTGTTCAGGGAATCCAGTATAAAAGAACGGGCCTCCACCAATGGAACCGAATAGAAGACCCGGATATCAATCCACACATCTTCAAACACCTGATATTTGATAAAGAAGCAAAAAATATCAAATGGAAAAAAGAAAGCATATTTAACAAGTGATGCTGGCATAACTGGATAGCAACATATAGAAAAATGAAAATAGACCCATACCTATCACCATGCACAAAAATCAAATCCAAATGGATCAAAGACCTCAACATAAAGCCAGTCACACTGAACCTTATAGAAGAGAAAATGGGAAGTACACTTGAACGCATTGGCACAGGGAACCACTTCCTAAATAGAAACCCAGCAGCACAGACACTGAGAGAAACAATTGATAAATGGGACCTCCTGAAACTGAAAAACTTCTGTAAAGCAAAGGACACGATCAACAAGGACAGCCTACAGAATGGGAAAAGATCTTCACTAACCCCACATCAGACAGAGGGCTGATCTCCAAAATATACAAAGAACTCAAGAAATTGGACACCAAAAGATCACATAATCCAATAAAAAAAATGGAGTAAAGACCTAAACAGAGACCTCTCAACAGAGGAATCTAAAATGGCTGAAAGACACTTAAGGAAATGCTCAACATCCTTACTCATCAGAGAAATGCAAGTCAAACAACTCTGAGATTCCATCTTACACCTGTAAGAATGACCAAGATCAAAAACACTGATGACAACTTATGCTGGAGAGGGTGTGGGGAAAAGGGAACACTTCTGCATTGCTGGTGGGAATGCAAGCTGGTACAACCCCTTTGGATGTCAGTGTGGAGATTTCTCAGAAAATTAGGAAACAACCTTCCTCAAGACCCAATAATACCACTTTTAGGTATATATCCAAAGGATGCTCAATCGTGCCACAAGGACATGTGCTCAACTAGGAGATGTGGCCTCGTTGGAATAGGCATGCTCCTAGGGGGAGGTTTTGAGGATTTAAAGACTGGTCATTTTGAGTTTCTCTGCTTCCTGATTGGGATTTGAGATGTGAACCTTCAGCTGTTCCTGTCACCGTGCTGCCAAATTCCTGCCACGATGGAATCTTAACCCTCTGGAACTGTAGGCCAAATAGCCCCTTCCTTCTGGAAGTCGCCTTGGTCATGGTGTCTTATCACAGCAGAAGTTGGGACAAGAGCCTGCGAATGGCTGCTGCTGTGACAGACCTGACCATGCTGGGGTTGGCTTGCTTGTTTGTTTGAGAGACATGGAAGGCTTTGGCCCTTGGAACTGAAAAGAGGCTGAACTCTGTAGGCGGTGCTCAATGGGCCATCCTAATAGCTACGTGGGGCAGGCAACATGAACTGTGAAAGCGCAGCTCAAGCAGTTTCCAAGGGAAACACTGGTAGCAAACTGGGCTTGTCCTAGTTCGGGTTTCTAGCACTGAGAGAGACGACCTCGGCCAGAGGCAGCTTGGGGAGAAGTTCACTTGTCTTAAATATCATGAAGGTTCAGGAGGTACGGTCGCGGGAGGAGGTACATTTCTGGGCATGGGCTTTGAGAATTGGCAGTCTTGTGCGTTTCAAGTGTGCTTTCTCTTTCTGGCCTGTGGTCTGAAGACGTGTTCCTGCTGCCGTGCCTGCCACCTGCTGCCAGGATTCCATCACAGTGGACTCTTATCTTTCTGGAACCATAAACTAAAATAACCCCTTCCTTCTGTAAATGCCTCAGTCATGCTTGGTCATGGTGTCTTTTCACAGCAACAGAAAAGTAATTAACACACACACACAGGGCTACATTTCCTTTTTTTTTTTTGCTTTTTTTGAGACAGGATTTCTCTGTGTAACCCCTCGCTGACTTGCTGACCTGGAACTCACTCTGTAGACCAACCAGGCTGGCCTC
>JAQHUG010000125.1:354471-365209 GCA_028555095.1 Dicrostonyx torquatus
ACTAGGCAAGCAGTCTGTCAACTGAGCTACTCCCCAGACTGAGTGTGGGACTTCTAACTCAGCTGGTATTTTCGTTAATGAACCTTATTTTATTCTGGGGCAGTGAGGATGGGTAGACAAAAACAAAAGCCAGATGCCAGAGGTTAGCTCTTCTGGAGAGAGACAAAAACATTGTCTAAGCTCAGCCAGATTGGGACAAGACTCTCAGAGAGGGAGGAGGGGTGCTGAGAAGACGGCAGAGGAAGCCTCAGCATTCCTCACACACAGTAAGAAAAACAGAGAGGCTCAGTAGATTGTCTCAGCCTTTAGAGTCCTTGCCTCGTGCACACAAGGCCCTGGGTTCTAGCCCCAGCTCTCCATAAACTGAGTGTGTTTGCACACCTGTAATCCTAGCACTCTGGAGGTGGGTGCAAAAGGATCAGACGTGCAAGGTTATCCTCAGCTACATGGCCAGCCCAAGCCCAGCCTGGGCTATGTGAGGCCTGGCCTCAAAAGTACAAGGGAGAAGGAGGGATACAATGGCCAGGGGACAGAAGGAAAGCCAGCAGAGCTGTCAGGCGAGGGCAGTGGTAGGTCCTGCTCCTGTGGCTATGACAAAATGTCTGACATGAAACAACTTATGAGAGAAAGGGGTGGTTCCGCATCTGTCATCACAGGGAAGCCATGGGGGCAGGAGTGGGAAACGTCTGCTGACAGGAGGGAGAGACGGGTCGGAGTACTCAGTACTCAGCTGGCTCCTTTTCATCAGTCAGGGACTCTGGCCCAGGGAAGGGTGCCAGCACATAGGATGAGTCTTCCCATGTCAGTAACCTAACCAAGGTGGTCTTTCTCAGGTGTGTCCCCTGGTTGTTCTAGGTCCTGTTAAGATGACATTAAGCTTCACAGGCTCTAAGTAATGTCCTTGTCCCACAGTGTGAACACGTACTTTCCCCAATGTGGTCACTCAGCCCTTACCTAGGACTGGCATGCTCTCCCTGGAAGGGAGGGTGAAGTCAGCTCAGGCCCTTTGGTCTCAGATAGCAGAGTGATTGTGGCCCTCAGCCTTCCTGCCCAGGCTTCTTCACTAGGGCACACATTGTCTTTGTCAAGTGTCCCTCTACTGCTGCTCTCTGTGCCTTTGACCCATGAGTCTCACCTAGGCATGTGACTACCCACCAAAGTGCGTATGCCCCTGAAAGTCTCTATGCCCTGAAG
Source organism: Dicrostonyx torquatus (assembly GCA_028555095.1). NCBI lineage: Eukaryota > Metazoa > Chordata > Mammalia > Rodentia > Cricetidae > Dicrostonyx > Dicrostonyx torquatus. The sequence continues at coordinate 355,666 of JAQHUG010000125.1, forward strand.
CATAGAGAGGAGGAGGGCTGAGAAGGGAGGAGGAAGGGTAAGTAGGTGTGTGCCAGACAGCTCAGGAACGGGACATGTGGCACCATCTGGTTATGTAGTGAGTTTTGGCATAGCTCTGCCTCTTCCATGTGGGAGGGTCCACCTGTATTTCTGTGCTTTGATTGGTTAAATAAAGAGCTGCCTGGCTCATAGACTGTTCAGCCCTTAGGTGGGCGGAGTAGACAGAACGGAAGTTCTGGGAGGAGAAGAAAGGAAGTGAGAGAGCCAGACGCCATGAGGCTCCCGTGGGAGATGGAGGTACCGTAGAACCGTCTGGTAAGTCACCCATCTCGTGGTGACATACAGACTTTTATAATGGGTTAGTTTATGAGGTGAGGGCTAGCCGGGAAAAGGCTAGTGATAATAAGCCAGGCAGAGTTTAAATGAATACCGTCCTCACGTGGTTATTTCGGGTGCAGGCGGCCAGTAGCTCAGCGGGCCAGCGGCTGGGGGCTTGGGAGCTGGCGGCTGGGGAACACAACACACACCCCTCTCCACCTAATTACAACACTTCCACTAGACTCTAGTGAGAAGAGGTAAGGAAGCCACATGACCTCGTTTCTCCAGCTCTAAAGGCTACAGAGAGAACCTCCACCAGGCCAGCCCAATCCTATCCTCCTCCTGCTTTCCTAGTAAGCAGTTGCAAGACAAACTTTTCCTGGGGAGATGCAACACTCATGTCTGCTCACCCCAGGTAGAGAGCCCACAACTGGCCAAAGTCCAGATACCACCAAAGTCCAACATGGAGAACCAATGAGTTTTATTTTACTTACAGGAGAAAAGATGAGGGCTTACTTAGAGATGCAAAAAGGACTCCAAAACAGTTACATCACCAGGGTTCACCCCAGCATGGGTGACAGCTCACGAAGCTGGGAACCTGGAGCACTGCACAGCCTGCAGGCAGATCAACATTGGAGAGTCCTTTCCAGGTAACTCAGTTGGTCTGTTGGCCTAAATCTTTTCCAGACAGTTTTTTGCTTCTTCTAGGAATCTGGTCTGGTCTGAGTCTTATTTGCAGCTAGGTTTTCCTGAGTCTTCTTGGTGGCTCTGTTCCCATTGTTTGTAGGGACAAACAATGGAACAGGTAGGGAGGGGCCTAGTGAATTCTGTCAGCTTCAGGGACTTCCTGAAGCTATTTTGAGTTATTTACCTTCCAGCTTGAGGAGTTTCTGTGCAGGATGGAGTATTTCAGTCTCAGGATCAGGCTGTCACACAGGACCAGGTGAGGTTTTCCATGGCAGCAGGAGTAGCCCTAGTGTCCCTTTGGGGTCAGAAGCATGTAGCCTATGATGGCAGTGGTTCCAGTGGCAGCCTCTCCAGCACATGGTTCTCTGAGGTACTTAGGTTTCCAGCTGGGGCTTCCAGTGTCCCAGCATATACTTCCTGCTGCCTGCTTCCTGTGATTTCCCCGTATCCCCAAAGCTTCCTGTTCTAATGCTGAGCCCTGGAGATTGTGGGGTGGTGACTGCTGACCAGGCCACCATCCTCTCTGGCTTCCACATTTCCCAGCACCCTCTACCTGTCTGGCTTCCTGACCCTTCTTAAGTAACCCTCTGATGTGGGAGTGTTCTCCTGTATTTTGTATTACTCTTATTGGTTGAATAAAGAGCTGCCTGGCTTATAGATAGGTCAGCCCTTAGGTGGGCGGAGTAGACAGAACGGAAGTTCTGGGAGGAGAAGAAAGGAAGTGAGAGAGCCAGACGCCATGAGGCTCCCGTGGGAGATGGAGGTACCGTAGATCCGTCTGGTAAGTCACCCACCTCGTGTTGACATACAGACTTTTATAATGGGTTAGTTTATGAGGTGAGGGCTAGCCGGGAAAAGGCTAGTGATAATAAGCCAGGCAGAGTTTAAATGAATACCGTCCTCACGTGGTTATTTCGGGTGCAGGCAACCAGTGGCTGAGCGGGCCGGCAGCTGGGGGCATGGGAGCCAGGTGGCTGGGGAACACAACCTGCACCTCTCCCCCATTTACAACAACCCTGCAGGGAAGCCCCTGGAATCCAGCTTTTTATTTATTGATTTAATGAGTGTGTGCATGAATGTGTGCAAGGGGGGGGGATGTTCTCTGTGTCATCCTCAAGAACACAGGTCACATCCTTCGAGACAGGGTCTCAAATTGCTTTGGAGTTTGCCAATTAGGCCAGGCTGTTAGCAAGCAACCCCAAGGGACCGCCTCTTTCCCCACAGCTGGAATTACTAGGATACACCAGGGTGCTCAGCGTTTTTACATGGTTTCTGGGCTTAATATCAGATCCTCATTAAAGGCTAGTGCATTACAATGGCACAACTCCAGCGCTTCTTTAGCCATTTTTATTGTGATCTGGTTTTTCTTTCTGAGACAAGATCTCATTCCAGGCTGGCCTTACACTGAGGAGTGCTGAGACTGGCACAGCCACTGGGGTCTTCCCGTTGTTCACAAACGGATCTGAACACAACGCCTTCCCATCTCAAGCCAGATCCCAGCAGGTTCCTTCCAACAGTGACAACTTTTGAAAACTACAGAATATTTGTAAGGGAAGAACTTCATTCATGATCACACGTTTTGATTCCTTCAGAACCTTCCTGTAACTATCAGTTCGTGGACTGACAGCTGCCCATGTAGGTTGCGTTGTCCCTCGGACACATACTGCCTCACCTGACAGGCTTGCCTATGGGCGTGGGCCACTGCAATTGAGTGTCCTAAACATCCATCACGCGTGAGCAGGAGCGTTCTGTGCCTGCAGGCTTTGACTTGGCCTCCTTGCTTCGGCCATAAAGGGCAAAGTCCAAGATTGCTGCTCTTTGAACCTGGAATCCTGAGTAGGACACATCAAGACAGCCTGGACCAGATACCAGACTTGAGTGTAACCCACAGCCAGCTTGCAACTCCAGGGAGGGGTCTGTGGTAACAAGTCATTGAGATTTTGTGTACATGTGTACAACAAATAACTACAGTTTGTGTGCATGCACGTGCGCATGCGTGCTACAGCAATCTCGTGGAAGGCAGAGAATTCTCTGGGGTTTACTCTCTCCTTCCATCATGAGATGCAGGAATCCAACACTGGTTGTCAGGCTTATGTAGCAAACTCCCTTTCCTGATGAGCCTTAAACTTTTTTTTTATTTTGACTTTACGTTTGTGTTTTTTAAGAGTATCTCATTGGCATAGAGTTCAACAATTTGGCTAGGCTGGCCTGCAAGCCTGGGGGATACAAGCTCACACCACCACATCTGGTTTTTGTGGGGGTTCTGAGGATCAAAGTCGGGTCCTCACGATTAGCAGCAGCGTGTTCACTGAGCCAGTTATCCAGCCCAGCCGTTGAGGTCGTGAGAGCTGTTAAGCAGAAGTCATTTTGACAAGACTGGCACACACCAAACTGGAGTTACGGTGCTGCCAGCCCTGTCATACATCAAACCGGAGTTACGGTGCTGTGTGGCCGTCACACCACGGCACAGCCCTGTCATACACCAAACCGGAGTTACGGTACTGTGTGGCCGTCACACCACGGCACAGCCCTGCCATACACCTAAGTGGAGTTACGGTGCTGTGTGGCTGTCACACCACGGCACAGCTGGCATACACCAAACTGGAGTTATGGTCACTGACCTACCTACCTGTCTTTGAGGTGACAGAGGCCTGACTGGACAGCTGACCCGGCAGGATGTTTGCAGCGCTCTCCTGACACTGGCTCTGCAGCACCACACGCATAGCTTGGAGGATGACAGGCTGTCGACATGGGTTTGTACTGAGTACCACAAACCTAATCACCCTTCAGAAACACCTGCTCATCCATCCCTACAAATTATTTTGAAAATTATTTTATGCGTATAGGTATTTTTGTCTGAAAATATGTCTTTGTACCACATGTGCCTGGTACCCGCAGAGCCCAGAACAGGAAGCTGGATCAGATCATCTAGAACTGGAGTTACCGACACCACCTATGTGCTGAGATTTGAACCCAGGCCCTCTGGAAGTGCAACCAGTTAGATGGCTCTAACCTCTCCAGCCCCCACTTTCATGCCTTACTAGGGCCCAGGCTGTTGCTTTCCAGGTATTTTGTGGGATGGGGCAGAGAAAGGGTGGAAGGAATACTGGGTGCCTGAAGCTCAGCGGAGTTCACCCAGAAGCCAGCAGCATTCTTTGATGCTTTTGTATCTGACTTCTCAGCTTCCTTCCTGCCTCACACAAGCATCTTGCTCCCACAGGCACCTGCGATGTGCTCCCCATGTGTCACAAGGAGCCTGAGGCTTTGTTCCAAGTGACTCAAGGATTCCATGTAGGAAGCACTCAACCATTGCTGCTCATGACTGCCTCTCACATCTGCCGGCAGATACGCAGAACCCCAGGTAGCTTTTCATGTGTTAGCTAACATGTATGCAGGTGTTAACATGGCTTTGAATGACACTAAAACAGTGAATTCATCCTGCTTGTGTGGATGTGTAAACCCAAAGTGGACATCAGGTGTCTTCCTCTATTGCTCTCTACCTTTTAAAAATTTGTTATGTGTACAGGTTGTTTCTCTTGCACCCATGTCTGTGCATCACTCATGTCTGTTGCCTGAACAGACCAGAAGAGGGCATTGGATCCCCTCAAACTGCAGTAACAGGAGCCACCATGTGAGTGCCGGGAATCAAGCCGTGGTCCGCGACCAGAACAGCTAGTGCTCCAGTGCTGAGCCACTGCTCCAGCCCCTCCACTTCATCTTAAACTCTGTTTTATGTATGTGCCAGCCAGAACAGTTGAAGAGTTGGCTCTCTTTTCATGTGGGTCCCAGAGATCAAACTTAGTTGCAAGCCCCTTTACCGACTGAGCCATCTCCTGGATACTCCTCCACCAGAACCTGGAACTCAGGGTTTTAGAACAGCTAGCCAAAAAGCTGCAGGGACCCACCTGGCTCCACTGCTCCCATGCTGAGGTCACACAGCTGATGACTTTCACACGGATGCTGAGGAGTTAGCCTGAAAAGCACACCTTCCCGACTACACTGTCTCCCCAGTGCTAGGTTCTCCTTTTTCTTCAAATGGGACAGTTACGTAATGGAACCCCGTTTAGGTCATTCTTAGTAAGCTACTAATAAAAAGACACACCTCCATTCTTCTCAGTGACATGAGCAGTTTCACTTCCATTTCCAAGTATTTATTTCTTCCCTATCAGAACCTTATTCTGGGAAGGTCTGGCTTTTGTCCTGTTTTTAATTTCCTGGGGTGACTCCAGCACCTCAAGAAACACTGTACTCATCTTTTAAAATACCCTAAACATTTGTTCCTTTGTTACTGATAGACCAAAAAGACTGGACCTTACAATAAGACCTCACCCTGTTGGCTACTCGCTCAGTGTTCCAACAATAATGCTTTACATTATGACAGATCTTAGAAATGGCCAAGCCACGAGCTGCTTAATTTGATAGTTCCTTAAGAGATGATACCACCTGTGAGAAAAAAGCCAAGGAGGTAAATGACTGTCATACGGCCCGGCACCACACTGGCGCATGCCACATACTCTCAGGGTGGTGTCCCGTCTCTCTGGGGGCACCATGACAACTCATTAAGATAACTCTTGTTATTTACCACTGACTGCTCTGACTCACTGGACCTTCATTCCCAGTACCGACAGCATCCCAAGTCAGCCTCTCATGTAGTCTTTAAAGATAGTTGCAATAAACATGTATCTTCACACAGAAGTTTTTTAAAAAAAAATACTTTTAACACAATACAATGGTATTGCCAAGAACTACAATTCAACAGAGAACACTGCTAAAACATTCATATAAATACTAACATGTGCAGATTCAGTCATTAGAAAATTTGTCTATTAGAATACTAAAGACCTGTACCAGCAAAGTCCAAACAACTATGTGAATAGTGGGAACACTAGAAATACCAACTATGAGGGCTGTGAACAGTGGGGGTGAGGATTTGGTACATTTGCCATATGTCACAATGGACACAGTCTAGAATACAATTTTAGACTAGCAGTGTATAAAAATACCTTTTAAACAATACTTTTGGTAGGCATAAGTAGCGCTTAAAAACAAACAGCTATGTAGTTTTCAGGTCTTTTGAAGGCCTAGAAACAATTCAATTTACCGCCTTTGGCTAGCTCTTAAGACACGGACCTGAAAAGCAGGCTCTCTCGCACATTACGTACACACACAGAGACTAACACAGCCTCCTTCTTTGTCTAGGGCACACACTGACAACGGCAAGAGGCTTCCATCTCACGGAGGGTGTACAATGAGGAGGGCCCATCCCCAATTCCAGGGCTGGATGATCACAGAAAAAAACCAAAGTGGAGCTCAAGGGCACACGGTTTCTCTTTCCCCTAAAGGCCCAGCCTGTGAGTTTAGTCTGGCATATCGATGTTTAGCTTGGGAGGTGGCGGAATGTACTTCCCAGGACTCTGCGTTATAACCACCCTGGCCTTCTTTCCAAACATTGGAGCAATTTTCGGAGCTTCTGGAACCGATGAGTCTTCTGCATCTTCACTGTCTTCATGATGGAGATCGTAAGAGATATTCCCATATTCTCTTAAGAACGGGAAGACTTCAAGTAGAAACTGGCAGAAATCCCTGCGAATACCAAACCACCAATGATTGCCCCCTTTCCGTCTAAACGTCGTGGCCATCAAAGTCAGTAATGAGAGCCAAAGGGGGATGAATATGGAAATGTACGAGAACATGTTGTGATCATCCAGTCTGTGAACTAGCAGGACCTCAAAGGTGAGCAGGGGTACGACAATCGTGATCCAGCTGATAGCCATGGTCACATGTGTTCTTCGCTGCTCAGCAACCACATCCAGGGACCGCAGAAACAGGAGGGACCACACGATGTAATAGAGAACCACCAGGCATAGAAACGACATGAGGATCCACAGAGGCACGAACACCACCAGCCATGACCAGTGGATAATCCTGTCCAGCCTTAGGGCGATGAAGATGAACTGCAGGATATTGACAGAGCACAGGATCTCCAGCTCCAAGGACCTGTCATGTCGGAAGCCCCAGACGCAGGCAGCCACGGACACCGGAGAAACGAAGAACAGTGGCATGAAGACCAGCAGCCAGAAGTGGGTGCCCCTCTCCACCCTGTCGCAGACTAGGATCTCAAACATCAGGAGCAGCAGGTGGATGCCCACGGCAATCAGCATGGCTTTGAACTCCACGCAGGCTTCCCCCTCCGTACGGTAACGAGGGTTGCGGGCCCACACGCCCGCACCCACTGAGGCGCCCACGATAACCAGGAGTTTCCACAGCCAGATGGGGGCGAAGACCGCCCAGTAGCTCCACTGGATGATGCCGTCCAGGCGCAGGGGCAGCAGCACGGAGAAGAGCAGTAAGCAGGCATAGATGAGAAACTTACTGGGATTGAAGTCCTGGAACAGGCCCCTGGGGTTCATGGCGAAGGTTGCACCGCCTCTAGATGGACATCCGTCCGCTGTGCGGAGGGGGCTGCAGACCGCCGCTCCGAGAGCCCGGAACACGTGCGCGCAGTCACGTGGCCCGGCCGGAAGCGAGCCGAGGACACAGCGTGAGCTGGCCGGGAACGGTGCGGTGTCTACGCCGGAGGCGCTACCCCGGCCCGGGAGCCCAGGCTTGGGTAGGTGCCCACGCCGCCCGCCTTCATTCCGCACCTACGTAGCCAACGCCTCGCTGCGTGCGGTGTCAGGTGGGACCTGGCGCGCCACGGAGCCCGCGACCCGCGGGCCGCTGACTGTGAGCGGCCAAAACCTCCGTAGGACGCTTCCTGGAGGAGGCCGGAACATGGAGGAGGGAATGAGCTCACTTCCTCCCGGCAGGCTTGGGGGCGGGGCCCAGAGCGGGGCGGGGTCGGGAACCGAGGGGCGGGGCGCGGGGCAGGGCGGGCCTGTCACCGCGGGGCAGGGGCGCGGGGTTTGGGGAGACCGCCCTCCGAACCCCGTGAGGCGCGCGGCAGGCGCTGGGACTCCTGCGGCGCGAGTGTGCGGACGCCTGGGTGTGCAAGAGCAAAGGCGGTGACTGGTGGGCGTGGGAGTCAGCGCGCTAGCAACTGTGCAACTGCCCAGCACGGATGGACTTGCGCGCGAGGAGCGGGACTTTGTCCCTGGGCTCCGTGTGTAGGCAGTACACCGATTAGAGTAGTGCCCAGAGCTGAACTCCACCTTGGCAGAGCGATAAGCGATTCTCAGGCTTCCCCCAAAAGGTTGTGCGGAGTCACCAGAGAAGTGGAGGGGTGGGTACCAGGGAGGATATCAGACACCATCAGGCCAGAGGCAGTTCCCTGAGAGAGCAGGTGAAGAAACTGGACACGGAGAAGGCTTGGTTAGCGGCAGAATTATGACATGGATTCAGTACTCCCAACCTTGAGTCCCGTTTTCTTTTATTTAGCCCTGCGTGTGTCTGATTATTTTAGAACTGTGTTAGGAAAGGACCAAGGCTCAAGAAATTTAGGTTGTAAACCGGGGCCTGCCACCCACCGGCTGAAAAAGGAAGCAAATCCAACCCTCTCAGTCTGATAAGCAGCGGTGGCTCTGTGGTTTGGAGCACCATTTTCTCTGACCTGCTGGGCAGAACTAGACGATTCCCCCCTCCCTTCTCCGCCCGCTCCGGCTTAGCGGTGTCCTGGTTGCTAGTCCTTTTTGCTTTTCAGCCCTGGGCCTAGCCTTCAGGTTCCCTGAAGTGGGTGTGAAGTGCCAACATGAAAGTCTTAGAGGGATGTAGTGGGGTGGAGTGGGGGTTGCCATTCTCTGCGGAGGAAGAGCTGCCCAGGGAGAAGCAGAGTGCCTTCATGGACCCCTACTGTCCCTGCTCTCAACCCTCCCAGAGAAGAGTGGGAACCACCATTTAGCCCCAGGCTTTCCTCAAGCATGGTGAGCATCAAGAACTTGCATATGGCTGCTGGAGGAGGCCAGTGCCAGGCAGCAGAGGGCTCCCCAGCTCAGGAGCCACCACGGGTGCCTAGGGCCAACTCTGAACAGACAGAAGTGTCTGCAGGACCCCAAAGCAATGATGGGGTGGTACAGTCTGTTTTCCTTAGCGGGCTTTTTGGTACTCCCACATTTCACAAAGGACGTTAGCATAGAAAACCCCGGGCCTAGCCTTCAGCTTCCCTTTTTTCTAAGGGTGTGGTGTGCGTGTGTTTGCACATTTAAATACACGTGCGAGTTGGGGGTAGGGTGGGGAGGTACACGTGGGGGCCTGTAATTCACGTCGGGTGTCAACCTTGATAGCCCACTGTATTCACTGAGGCTGGATCTCTTGCCTCCCCCTGCCTTATCTGTGACAGAAAGATACAAAAGAAGCAGTGTATGAAAACCTGCTGTCAGGTCCCCAGCACTGGTGGCTATTGTCACTTGCTGTCTCTGCATTAAATCAGATGTTCCCTCTCCCAAGGACAGGAGCCATGTCCTAGAGCTTCCATAGCAATCCTGATGTGGTGACTTTGCCATCTGGTGTCCTCGTGCCCACACAGGCCTGTGTGAGGGAAGTACTGGTAGGGCTGAGGTGGCTGACTACACACACACACACACACACACACACACACACACAC
>JAQHUG010000125.1:461184-474528 GCA_028555095.1 Dicrostonyx torquatus
CTTGCTGCTCTTGCAGGGGATGGAACTTGGTTCCCAGTACCTACGAGGATAGCTCGTGACTGCCTGTCACCTGGACTTTAGGGGATCCAACACTCTCTTCTGACCTCTCCGGACACCTGCTCACAAGTGGCACAGACACAGACATATGAACACAAATACAAATAATTCTTTAAAAGAAAGAAACAAAAACCTCCCTAATATTGTTAGCCATATATATGCACACATGTATATCTACATGTGTGTGTGTGTCATATATTACTTTTGTTTTGTTATATGTTGTGAGACAGTCTATCCTGGGCTGGCTTGAAATCCATTGTGCAGACCAGGTTGGCCTGGAACTCGTAGGTGCTCCTTCTCCCTCTGCTTCCCAAATGCTGGGATTATAGGCATGAGCTACCACACCCTTGAAGCTTCCTAACCTTCCCCTCCTTCTGTCTCCTCCCTCCCTTAGAGATCGCAATCATCTTGCTTCCCACTGCTGTTGGTTCATGAACCTACAGAAGCCACCTCAGTGGTTCCATTCAAGAGTGTCTTTGCAGTTCCCACGCCTCAGCCTCCCTCTGGCAGCAAGCACCTTCTGCCCGGCCCTCCCTTGGATGGTGATTTCCTGGCTTTCTGGTGACTCTTGCCTTTCTCACCCTGCTGGCTCAGGGTTGGAAGGATCGGAAAGGTACCCTGCCTCTGGTTGCTTCTCCCATTGATGCAAAACAACAGCGTTTCTCTGTTCCCTAGGTCTGTTTCTTCTCCTCCTGCCCCCCCCCATCTTGCTGCTTGGGGTGTTGGAATGACAAGGGTAACTTGGCAGCTGTCGGTCCTGTTGTCTCACCGGGTATGCCAAGTCCCTCCCGTGTTTAGGGAGTCTCTCTGGAGCTTCAAGCACCCACTGTCTCTACTTTATTAGGCTTAAATGGGACCAATCCACCGCCTCCTTGTTCCTCACCACCCTGGTTCCATCCCACCTTTCTTTCCTGCCCTAACCTAGTGGGAGCTGGCTGACCGAGGCCAGGAGCGTGGGCAGGTGGACATGTCGCGTGCCTGGACGGAGCACCCAGCTGGGAAGAGCGTAGGCTGGGGCAGATCTGGATTTCTGTCCTGGCCCTGCCACCCAGGAACTGTTGACGTTGGCAACGATTTAATCTTTCTGAGGCTCAGGCTGTACATGTAAAATGTGATAACACCTACTTTAACAGGGCTGTGAATACCGAGGGAAGGAGGCAGGTGACTCCCCCGTAGCACAGGGCTGGTCTGGCTCTCACTCTTCTGGGCAAAGCCTGGCAGTTTTTGCTTCCCCTTCTCCCTGTAACTGAGTGTAGACTGCAGGTAGGAAGTGACCACACCTTATGGTTTCTAAATTGACTTCTTTTTTGAGGGTCTTGCTGCTCCCATACAGAACCTCAAATTAATCTCTTTCTCCTCCTGTTTATTTCATTTTTATTATGCGTATGTATTGTGTCCATGTTTGTTTATGTGCACATTTACACGGGTGCCTTCAGGGGCTAGACATGGGTGTCAGGTGCCCTGGAGCTGGAGTTGCAGGTGGCTGTGAGCATAGCCACCCTACATGGGTGCTGAGAACTGAACTTGGAGTCTCTGCAAGAGCAGCAGGTGCAAACCATTGGACAGTCTCTCCAGCCTTCATCCCAGCCCCTTGAGGAGGTAAGAAAGGGTCAAAGAGAATCAAGCTGATGGTTTTAGAAGAACAGACAGTATCAGAGACAAAGTCACTTGGTATGACCTAAGGTTGTCCACACCTAGTTAATAACAGACCTTAATAACTTCTTGAAGCTCCGTGCCACTTGTGACTAAGGTCATGCCAGGCCACCACCAGCCACTGTCCCCGCTAAAGTTGAGGGGCATAACTTTGTGAACTGGCCAACCCTTTCGGGGAGGTGGCCTCTTGGCTCATTATTTATTCTCTTTAGGTTCTGGAACATTTACAGACGTACCGAGGGGACAGACACTGTCAGTTTTTGCTTTTACATGAATTCTTTTGGAAAATGTTTTAAATCCGGGAAATCATGGCAGTGGGTGTGGTCAGTATACCATTGGGATGAGTCTGAGCACAAGCCCCAGCAGGTCATGGCTCTCAATCTTGCCTTTCATTTTCATGTGAGGAAGTAAGGTGGGTCAGGTTGGCGTAGTCATGGAAACTCCCGTTGCTTGCCTGCTGTGGGTTTCCTGAGGGGAGCAGGTTTCCGTGTGGGGGACTTGGGAGCTGTATATAACAAGAACTTCCCACCTGAGGATGGACACACACTCTGTCACCGTATCCCAGGGTGCCTCTGGCCTTCAGGTCTGTGGCTGGACGCTCACTTCGCCCAGAACTGTTTCCTGAGGAGGATGCAGGGAAATAGATGGCAGTCAAGGCAATGTGATGGTTAGTTGTAACTGTCAACTTGATGTAACCTAGACTCGTCCTCAATGAAGGATTGTCTATGTAAGGCTGGCCTGTGGGCGTGTCTGGGGTCTTAATTGAGTTAATTGATGTGGGAAGTCCCAGCCCACTGTGGGTGGCTTCATTCCTGTCTTAGTTAGGGCTTCTATTGCTATGATAAACACCATGACCAAAAACAACTTGGGGAGGAAAGGGTTTATTTCAGCTTATTGTTGTAGTCCAGGATGAAGGGAAGTCAAGTTAGGGACTTGAGGCAGGAACCTGGAGGCAGGAACTGAAGCAGAGGCCATGGAGGGAGGCTGCTTACTGTTTTTGTCTCCATGGCTTGTTCAGTCAGCTTTCTTATACACCCTAGTACCCCTGGGCAGGGGTAGCACTGCCCACAGTGATCAGGCTTACCCACAGGCCAATTGGTGGGAGAATCTTCCTCCTCCTAAATGACCCTAACTTGTCTTAAGTTACATAGCAGTAGCCTACACAGTATTCTAGGCAGGGGTCCTAAACTATAGTGAGAGTTTAGAAACGGAGCTAAGCACACGCGAGCATGTGCGTCTTTGTTTGTCTCTGCTCCTGACAGCGAGTGTGAGGTGACCCACTGTGGCGAGTCCTGTTCCGACTCCTGCACCACAGTGGCTGCAACCTGGGCTCATCACAGCAACAGAAATGAGACGAGGAAAGAAGGCAAGTGAGGGCTCATGGTGGGTCTGTTCTAACACATGCAGGAGGCAAAGTACACGGTGGTGGCAAGCAGGGGTCTGAACACTCTGCCTGGGTACAGCTCTATACTTTAGACGAAGTGGGGTGACCGTGGGAAGAAAGCTTACGGCTGTGTTTCACCTTCTTCCTCAGGCGGTCCTAGGTTCTCAAAGCATGTCCTGGTGGGGAGCCTCCAGCATGGTCGTGTTAACTGGACTTTGCCCATGAGGACCCTCCAGGCTGGAGCTTGGAATGATGCAGAAGCAAAGAAGAGTGGTTCAACTATTAAAGTACTTACCTCACAGGCATTGGAATCCGAGCTCTATTCCCAGAATGATCCCAGCACTGAGGGGGTATAGACAAGTAGATCCCGTGGCTGCATAGTTAGCTAGCCCAGCTTGCTTGGTGAGTTGTAGACCAGGCCTAGAAAAAAAAAATTAGATGACACTTGAGGAAAAACACCAGCCTACACACACACACACACACACACACACCACCCCCCCCTCAACAAAAGGAGACCCTTTCCTGAAGATGTGACACTGAGCAGGAGTGGGACAGGTGACTAGAAATGCATCAGACATGGCCCGAGGGAAGGAGAGCCAGGCAGAGAGACGAAGGAAGGCTGAGGTCTGAGCGGTGTGGGTAACAGTGGGAGCTTTCCGTAATGAGACTATGAGAGGCCAGGCGGGCAAAGCAGAGATGCTCTCTCTGGTGTGGTGGGAGTATCACCTAAGGTCTCCTGCACCGGGCTGCAGCAGCCCAGTGCAAGCCCTCTGGATTTGGGGTCACTGCAGGGCTGCGGCAGCCCAGTGCAAGCCCTCTGGATTTGGGGTCACTGGGCTGTGATCTTACAGCTTTACTCTTCTCTCATCCCATTCCTCAGAAGACATGAGGAGGAAAAGCCCGATGCTAACGTGTGCACAGCTCTTGGTTGGAGTCTGGAGCTCTTTCTATGACTTCTAGGAGAGACCTCCCGGCAGGCCTTCCCATCCTAGCATAAGAACCTTTCTGTGTGTGTCTGTGTGAAACACACACACCACGGTGGCCTCAAGCTCTGGTCACTGCCCCTTCCAAGTCCAGTAGTCTCTTCTATGCTTCTCGCTCTGTCAAATGGGAAATCCTTGTAGATGCCACACCTATTAGCAAGTCTATCAGGTGGTTAGCTCAGGGTAGTTTGCCCAGACTGGGCCACCCTGTTCGTGCTGGCTTCTGGCCACTGGGATCTCAGACGCTGTCACTCTCCAGATGTTAATGTCTGCCTGAAATCCCAGGGAAGGCAGAGGCCCAAGGAGGCCATCTAGTTCTCTTTCCTGCCTGGAGGCGAGACCACACCTCAGCTCAGTCAGACTAAGGTCTCTCCTCCAGGTAACTTGTTCCAGTGTTTAACGAGCCTGTCACAGGATGCAGCTATGATGAACCTGCCTCTGCCGCCTGAGTGATGGGCCTAAGGCCGTGAACCACCATTCTGGCTTGAACTTTGTATTACATTTATATGTGTCTCTGTGTGTGCACGCCACAGTAGTGGTGTGAAGTTTAGAGGACAGCCATGAATCCCAGATATTGCAGGCCAGGCTTGAAGGCAAGCACCTTTACTCAATGAGCTGTCTTCTTGGCCTGCCTAAGGAGGTTTTAGTTACCTACCTCTTGCAAAGCTGCTAGCATGTTTGAGAAATCACCTGCCTGCCATTTTCTAGGTGAGGGCAGAGAGTGTGAGGGGCATCCACCTGTGGCAAGTTGGCGGAGCTCCTGCAGTTGGGCAGTGGAGTGCCTGTTTCAACAGATGCATGGCGAGTTTGGTCCAAAGCTCTACCTGTCCCGGGGAAAACAAGTGTTAGCCAGATAGACTGCAGGGATGAGCGCCCACTCTTCTCATCCCACAAACTCCCTCTCTCTGCTAAAGATCTATCTTTCATTGTGTGTCTCTGTGGAGGTGTGTGAGTGTGAGCGCTGGTGCCCGGGGAGACCAGAAAAACCCGGCAGTTGGGAGCCACCTCCCATGAGTGCTGGGAACTGAGCTCCGGTCCTCTGTAAGATTAAGACCAAGTGCTCTTAATCACTGAACCATCTTTCCTGATGACAAGATGAGGCCAGTGTCCAGTTCCTTTGCCATTTTCCAGGTTGCAGGGCACGAGAAGGGCCTGTGAAGTCTGTGCCATTCAGGTACAGGATTGTACGTATAGTGGTCCTCCCTTCCATGGGAGACACATCTCTGAGACCCTCAGTGGACGTCCTACTTTATAAATAGACTGACCTTGTGAGACCATGCTTTCTTCTACACAGAACTATGATAAATTCCACTACTCAGAATGCAGCACAGTAAGAGAGTAACAGCTTGGGCCAGTGAGATGGTTCAGTGGGTAAAAGCACGTGCTTGGCAAGCGCTACTGCCTGGACTGGGTCCTCAGGACTCCAGTGGTGGGTTCCAGTGTAACGTGCCTGCCACTGCAGCCCACCTTCTCCCCGAAGTTGTCATCCTCTGACCTTCAGGCACATTCCATAGCACGTGCGTTCACCTGACTAAATAAATACACATAATAAAACGTTTAATTTATTAACACCTATAATCAATAGTATAAGAAACCAGTTATAATCTATACTATAATAGAAAGTTCTATGAGGGGCTGGGAAAGTAGCCCAGCTGGTAGAATGCTTACTGAGCATGCCTGGAGCTCCAGTTGCTCATCTATAATCCCAGCACTTAGGAGGCACAGGCAGTAGGGTTTGAAGTTCAAGGTTATCCTCCTCCGCTACAGATCAAGCCTGGCTAGAAGCTCTCAACAAACGAAGTTATACCAAGGTGATTTCTCTCTCCTCTCTTTTCCAATGTATCCTACCATACCATGCTCGCTTTGTTGTTGTGGTTTTGTTTGTTTATTTGAGGAAGAGTTTCTCTGTGTAGCTCTGGCTGTTCTGGAACTCCTCTGTAGACCAGGCTAGCCTCAAACTTAGAGATCTCTTGCCTCTAGCTCCTGGGTGCTGGAATTAAAGACTTGTGCCACCCAGCTTTTGATGCCCACTCCCCTTCTGGGGTGTAGGTAAGAAAAACCACGCAGAGAATGGTGGATCTGAAGAGGGCCGCTGTAGTTCTGAAGCCTCTCTAGCATGCTCATGACGTTTCCATATACGCTGACACATTGCTTGGAATATCTGCTCCTTTCCCTGCTGTCCCTTCCTGTCACTTCACACGGTAGAACCTGGGAACGTCTCAGACTTCCATGGAACGGTCAACTGTCCTTCATCCCCGCTCTGTTCAGAACGAGCTTCAGTAAGCCACTGGGCACTTTAGCTAACATCATTTTGACCATGCCAGCCCCTCTGAGTTTTGTCCCCATAAATCCATACATTCAAGTCCTAAGCCTGCTACACTAGAACTGGCTGTGTTTGGAGATAACACCTTTAGGAAAATGAGCAAGTGCAGTTGGGATGGCATAGTCGGTAAAGACAGCTGCCTCTAAGTCTGAGTTCAATCCCTGGGACTCACATGGTGGAGAGAGAGAAATGATTGTCTTTGAACTCCATGGCATGTGAACTTTGAACTCTCTCTCTCTCACACACAAGCACGCACACACACACACATGAGCATGCACACACACATGCACACAATGGTTAGGAGCACATACTGCTGCTGCAGAGGACACAAGTGCAGCTCCCAGCACCTATGTCAGGTGTAACTCCAACTCCAGGGCTTCCAACACCTTCTACTGGAAGTCTGCCCACAGGTGCACATCCCCCCTCTCCTAGACACACAATCACAAATAAAATCAATCTTTGAAAAAAGATGAGCATAGGGGACTGGGAAGATGGCTTGGTGTAAGCACTTGTGGCACACACACGGGTATAGGTGTGCCAGATCCCAGCACTCACATGAAAGCCTAGTGGGTGTGGTGGTACACCTGCAAACCCAGCGCTGGGGAGGCAGGCAGGATCCCCGGGGTGAGCTGCCTAGCTCATACACCAGAATCAGTGGGCAGGAGGTTCACAGGAAGATACCCGAAACCAACCTCAGGCCTTCGCACACATACATGCGCACACATATGAACACACACACAGCACACACTCCACACATACACACACAGTACATGATTGAGGTAAGAAGAGAACACTTAGGTGGGCCATACTTCTGTGGGTGATTGTTTTACTGTGCTGTAGATGTGGCCGGTGCCTTCAGATTGTCTGTGGACTGGTGGGTCAGGTCCTGAGGTTCCAGAGTCTCTTGTTAAGTTATGACACAAGGACCCTGGGGAAGGCTAACTTTGAGTTCTATGTGTGTGTGAGACAGTTGGTCATACGTAAAAAATCCAAAACCAAAAAACCATTTGTCTTCTCCCTAGAGCCTGGATTTAGAGGGCTCAGATTCCATTGGGCAGCACTTCCCATGACGTGCATGTGTGCCTGTGTGTGTGCATGTGCGTGTGCGTGTGTGTGTGTGTGTATGCATGCACGTGTGTGTGTATGTATGTGTGTACATGTGGAGGTCAGAGGATGACACTGGGTGTTCTCCATAGTGACTTTCCGCCTTACTCTTGGGGAGAGTCTCTTGTTGAAGATGGCCTTTCTGTTTCAGCAAGGCAGGATGACCAGGGAGTTGTGTGGATCACTGTCTCCATTTCCCCAGCTCTGGAACTGCAGGCATATGCCACCGCACTTGTCTGTTTTCATTGGTCAGTTCTGGAGGACTAAACTCAGGTAATCACACTTGCAAAGCAAGCACTTTACTCACAACTTCCCTGCGCTCTTCCTGGTTTTTCTCTCTCTGTCCTGATTTGGTGGGAAACAGAAGGCATGTCTTCCAGGTACTGTCTTCTGGACAGGTCCTGTTAAAGAGTCAAAGGCACTAGAGTTCTCAGGGTCAGGGGTGGGCCATGGGAGGCTTAGGGTTGTGTACTATTTAAGTAATGGGCTTGAAGAATGTCCAGGTGACCCCTCTCAGCTCAGGCTGGCTTCTGGAGTAGACATCTTGTCTGCACATCCCACCCCCAGGGGTGTCTGGGACACATGCCTAGGTGTTCCTGGGGTCAGATATGACTCCCAACTTCTACTTCAAAATCGTCCTCTGTAGTGAGGTAATCTTTGAGCCATGTGCCCTTGAGTCACTTTGTAGACAGTCATTAAAATCTGAAGTGCCATCCTATGAATGACTGAGTCTAGGAAGGATGTGGGGGCTCAAGGGGGCAGAGCCTGATCATTCTAGAACTCTTCTTTGGGTTGGCCTAGGGACCTATTCTGCACCCTTGAATTAAAGCACAATATCTCTCTGTACATTTTCACACCACAGTGAGTGCAATATCACACACACACAAACGCACACATACACACACCCAGCTTAACAATGATAGAAAATGCCAAATTCCTTTTGACAGGCAGCCAGCAGCCCAGCCTTTCCCCTGGCTGAACAGAGGGGCCCATTATGCAGGAATACAATTTTCTCATGGTTCGGAACCATTACATCAGCCTTGATGTAATAACATTGTTCAGCTTCAGAGGTGTATTTATTTTGGTTGAGAGTTCAGATGGTTTAGCCGTTAGCCAGGAGATTGAGCAAAACCCGGACAAAGCCACTGAGGCTGGAAATGAGCCATTCTGCCTGTTTCCCTCCTGTCTTCCCAAAGAACAAAATCATCTCCGATGGAGTTCATTCTACAGCAAAAGGGTCACCTCTCGTTGACTGTGGTCTATTATGTGTGTGAGAGAGTGTCACACACGTGTGGGGGCAGAGGTAAGCCTTGGGTGTCATTCTTTAGGAGCCATCAACTTATTTTTTAAATTTTTTAAATAATTGGTGTGTGTGTGTGTGTGTGTGTGTGTGTGTGTGTGTGTGTGTGTGATATGCCATGGTGTATATGGTCAGTCAGGTGACAGTTTTTGGAAGTCAGTTCTCTTCTTCCATTTTTGCACAGGTTCCGGAGATTGAACTCAGGTCATCAGGCTTGTGTGGAATGAGCCATCTTGCCAACCCTACATAGTCTGGGACGGTTTCTCATTGGATAGGGAGCTCTGGTTTTCACTGACTGTCTCTGCACTTCCCAGAGCTAGTAATTACAATCATGCATCAGCTGTCACACTTGACATTTTAAACATTGGTTCTGGGGATCGAACCCTGCGTTCTTATCCTTGTAAGACAAATACTTTACCAATGGAACCATCTATCTAGTTCTTACCCCCAGTAAATAGATTTTTAGAAGCTTTCTTTCTTTCTTTCTTTCTTTCTTTCTTTCTTTCTTTCTTTCTTTCTTTCTTTCTTTCTTTCTTTCTTTCTTTCTTTCTTTCTTTCTTTCTTTCTTTTGGTTTTTCGAGACAGGGTTTCTCTGTAGCTTTGGAGCCTGTCCTGGAACTAGCTCTTGTAGACCAGGCTGATCTCAAACTCACAGAGATCTGCCTGCCTCTGCCTCCAGAGTGCTGGGATTAAAGGTGTGCGCCACCACCGCCCGGCTCAGTTTTCTTTCTAAGGTGGTTGGTAATTCAGTATTGGCCTTCTGGGTGATGAGTGAGTAAAGGCACCCTTCACCCAGTAAGGATATAAGAATTCACCAGAACCTTCTAGAAGACACACCAAACCTTCATAAGCACTTTCTCTTAAGAAGTGCATGCTGGGTAAATGCCTACATACATGTCAGCCAGGCACACGAGAAAATGCCTGCATCCATGACAGCCAGGCACAGCTTACTCATGCCTGAGGCCAGGACACAGGTGTAGACTGGGAGGCTTCACTGGAGTTTTCCATGACCTTCTGCACATGTGATGGGAATGGCTCTGACACAGCTCACTCAGATGGGCCATTATGCCCTGATTGTGGAAGCTGGTGACCTCTGCTGGCACATGAGGATCTCCACTGGATGGTGACAATAAACTCTTGGCTCTAATTGTCTTTGCATGGCTCCTTCATCCTCTATGTGAGTAAAGAACCAAGCAGGAATGAAGAGGTCAGGAGCAGCGGAAGGGCAGGACACAGGGGTGGACTGGGAGGGGCACACATTCCCTGCCCACTGACAGGAAGACAGGGTCACCTCTAGGAGAGAGAGAATAATTGGGAGAGCTGGGGTGAAGGACCCTGCGTGGAAGTAAGACTTTGGGCAGTTGTTCCTTAATGGAATGGCTTTGGTCCCCAGGGCGTGAGGCAGGACTACACCCATGGCTCCGGTGTTGACAGTGCTATGTGCAGAAGTTCCCCTGCAGTGCTCCGCAGCTCAGCTCTGTGGGGGTGAGCCTAAGCCTCCTCTAGGCCAGGGGTTCCCAATCCCCACCCCCTCATACTCAGGCAGCAGTCCTTTCCTCATTAGAACCTTTGGGAGTGTCCTGGTGCCTCTGTGGTGAGCCAGGCCAACAGCCACGACTGTCTTGGGGGATGGGGGATTTAGCCTGGTCACTGGTCTCAGCAGGAGGAGTGGCTCTCCAGAGAAGGGTTGATTGTGCTCCCGTACTCTGCACTGCCCTGTGCTGAACCACCTCACACCACTGCACCAGCTTGCATTGCTGCTGAGCCCCACTTGCCATACCGCACCATACCTATCCCTCTGTAAGCACTGCATAGCTTTGTCCCAGTGTTAGGGGAACTCTTTCCCTGGGGAGACACAGGCCTTCTTAGAAGGTTCTACTGACGGACCGAAGTGTGATTCCACCGAAGTCAAATCTGAGGAAATAAGTTGAATGGGCTGCCCCATGGAGTAGCCACACCTCTGAAAAGTGCCCCCAGCATGGCTGGCAACTTCCCTATAGCTGCGTAGGTAAAGTTCTTCCTCTTCTGTTAACCTGCCACCCTCTCTCTACTCTAGCACCTCTGGGGCCAGGAGGCCATGTGCCATTAGGGCAGACTTACATCCAACTGGCCAGGAGGCTCAGGTGGCTATAACCTTCGGTGAGGGACCAATGGCGTTCCTACCCCTTCTTGTATGAGGAAACATCAGCTGCCAACGCCTGATCTCAGGGGTTGCAACAGTGGAGATGACAGCAGCCAGCCAGCTTGCACGATGTCATGTGACCACGGAGAAGTGCAGGTGTAGGGAAAGCACTGGCCTTGTCTCCATGAAGCAAGACCTTAACCAGTGCAGAAGAACTGGTCAGCCAGCGGCTGGCAGGCCCCGTCCAGTTGTGTGGACACTCTCCGTGGGTGGGGCCCAAGAAGATAACACCAGTTTTTTAAAGTCATTTGCCAAGCTGGACATGGCCACTTAGAACACACACATACAGACATAAATATGGACATCAGCATCATCGAAACTTAAGTCTTACACAAGACTGGGTGCCCTTTAAATTATTTTCTATTCCATTATGCTTTATTGAATTAAAAAAGTGAATATCTCGAGCCAAGAAATTTGGACTCAAATGCAAGTTTTTTTAAGATTTATTTATTTTATGTGCATTGGTATTTCGTTTGCAAGTATATCTTTGTGAGGGAGTCGGATCCCCTGGAACTGGAGTCACAGACAGTTGTGAGCTGCCGTGTGGGTGCTGGGAATTGAACCCAAGTCCTCTGGAAGAGCAGCCAGGATTCTTAACTGCTGCTGAACCATCTCTCCAGCCCCACAAAGCCAGTCATATCTGATGACCTGCAGTGTGGGAAATCTTGCTGTGGACAGCTAGCAAAATCAACTCTAGGACACGGGCTAGCTCCACTGGTAAAGTGTTCACTAGGTTCTGGGTTGCAGCTGCAGTGCCACGGAAGTCAGTCCCATAACCCCAGCACGCAAGCAGAAGTAGGATGATCAAGGTTATTCTTGGCTGTATAGATAATTTGGGGCTAGCCTGGGCTATGTGAGACCCTGTCTCAAAAACAACAGCAACAACAAAGCCAACAACAACAAAATATAATGAACTGGGAAGATGGCTCAGAGGTTAAAAGAGGTTGCTATGTAATCAAGAGGACCAGACTTTGATCCTAGGACCCACACTCTTTACGCGAGTGTACACGCACACATACACACGCACATACATACACACTAAATAGGTAAGTAAATAAATAATCATCTTTGCAAAAATGACGCCTAGGAGCAAGTGACCGCACGCTTCCTGAGGGGCTCAACATACTGTTCTATCTACTCTTGACTGGGTTGAGGGATTCCAACAAAGGACTTAAGCCTCAATGATTCCAGCCTTTCCCTTTTTCCTCCTCTAATACCTAGGAACGGGACAACCAGGTTCCCCGAGCAGGAGTGTGTGACAAGACTCAGAGATGTGGTACCGACCCACCAGCTACTCTGACACCATTCAGGAGTGTGAGTGTGAGCCCTGCTCAGACACAGGGGCTGCATCCTTCACCCTGGCTGGCAACTGGGTGATGTACTCATGTGTTTCTGGCTTCATTCAGGAGGCACTTGGCTCTAAGATCCCACAAGCCCAGAGAGCCACCTGCTTGGAACCCACAGAACCACCACCGAACAGCCATCCTCTCCTTACCATCCTGGGGAATCTTGCCGAGCAGGAGTGGAACAGTTTTTTGGGGGATGCCTGGGGTACTCAAGGTTGACAATGGGGGAACGCCCTTCGGCTACACATCCTGCCTAGCTCTGACCCTGGCTGGGAGTCTCCTGGTGGACCCACGTGTTCCTCATAACACTTCCTTCCACATGCAGGGGGGATATCACCTCTGCTGCCCACGGAGGGCAAGGCCTTGGCTTCTTCTGCATTCCACTGTCCAGCCTTTGGCTCTGGCCCCAACTCCCTCTCAACACCCTGCTTTGGCTATTCTCCTTCCCCGCTGGCACTCCCACCTCTGTGGGCTCAAGTACCCAGGGCTCAGGCTTGGCCCTCATCTTCCCTCATCCACATCATGCTGGTGAACTCATCTTGCCCCTGGCTTTTAAGGCCATTCTAGATGCTGGGAGCTCTCACATTTGTTAGACCTCTGTTCTGAATGACAAACTTCCGCATCGGTTTCCTTGTTCTGCGGTCAGTATAACGGGCTGCCAACTTCAGGCCAATCTACTTGAATGTCCATTGTCCCCCGGCCCCACTCCAGCTTTCTCAGAGACATCACATCGGGCTGTGGTCTCAACCACATTCTCAGTCCTTTCTTTTCCTTTCCCTCTTAAAAACAAACAAACAAACAAAAAAACCCCCAAAACCCCTTTTAAAATTACATTTTGCCAGGCACAGTGGCACTCACCTTTAATCCCAGCCCTTGGGGGACAGAAGCTGGAAGAACTCTGTGAGTTCGAGGCCAGCCAGGGTTTATATCGTGAGACTCAGTCTCATTTGGCTGAGTGGTGGTGACACACACCTTTAATCTCAGCACTCAGGAGGCAAAGGCAGGCAGATCT
>JAQHUG010000125.1:474963-486173 GCA_028555095.1 Dicrostonyx torquatus
CGGTGCTGGGAATCGAACCCAGGATTTCCCGCCAGCCTAGCTAGTGTGATGTGTGGCTCATGTGCTGTGGCACCACAGAGAGCTCAAGGACAACTTTGTGAAGCTGGTCCTCGCTTTCTATCTTTACGTGGGTTCTGAATTCACCCTGGGTCTCCAGGCTTGCTCGGCAAGCCCCTTTACCCACTGAAGCATCTTGCCACCTCTAGCTCCTTTTGTTTCTTCTTGCTTTTAGCCAGGGTCTCATGACATAGCTTATGCTGACCTGGAACTTAAGGTTCTCGGCCTCGATCCTCCCAAATGCTGAGGTTACAGGTGTTCCACCATGCCCAGCGGATCCACCTGCTTTCTCTGAGTCCTTTATACCCACAACTAATCTAGCACCAAGTCCCAGCAGCACAACCCCAAGCAGGGGCCAAATCCAGTTTCTTCTCATCGCCCATCGGAGCTCTGGCAGAACCCCCTTGTCTCTCACCAGATTGTTGCAACAGCCTCTAGCTCAGCACCCTCACTTCCCTCCTTCCCCACCTGCAGCCAGAGTGATCTAATTGGGCAAATCAAAGGTCTCAAACACCTTCCCATTACCGGTAGAACGAAACTCGGGCTCTTTTCCATGCTCTGTGCCCACTCTGCTTTTTTTTTTTTTTTAATTACAAACATTTTGTTGTTTGTGTGTGTGGGTGAGTGGAAATGAGGGTGAGCGAACGACGTAGCGTGTGTTTGGAGATCAGAGTAACTGCTCGGAAGTTGGGCCTCTTTTTCCATCCCGTGGTCCTAGGGCATTGAACTCAGGTTGTCAGGCTTGGTGTGGCAAGCACCTTTTCCCACTGAACCATCTCGCAGGCCCTCGTTCTGTCTGAGTTTCCTTGTTTCCCTGGAAACAGCGTAGTCTCCAGCTAAGTGCCTCTGTGTAGCCTGAGCTGGACTTGTAGGTTTGTCCTTTTCAGGGTTCTGGTTCAGCCAGGAGGATGCAAACTTTGCTCCTTCTTGTGTTCCTTGCTTCTGCTGCTTGAGACAGAGATGTGGTTAGCCCTACCCCAGCAACGGTCTTGTAATTGCGAGACAGCAACAGTGGTAAAAAGAAAGGGACATGGGTCTCAAATGGCTGTGCAAGCATCTTACCCACCTCCCAATTCCACAGAGGAAGACAGGCGTGTAATCCTGAGGAGCAGAAACTTGCCAAGGCAGTTAGTGTGCCACGTCTACCCCGAGCCTCCACCAGCCCCATCAGAAGGGAATTAAAGATCCTCATAGCCACTTGTGGTGCGGTCCTGGGTTCCTCCAGGCACTCTGGGCCCTAGAGACCTACTCCTGGGGCTCTCTGGTCGTGTCACCCTGCCTTTCGTCATTTTCCACCTACCTTCCTGTCCAAGTCTCAATTCTCTGTCCCTCCTGCTCCCTAACAGGGTACATTCCCCCTCACCCTCCACTTGAGGTCTTCTTGAAGTGTTTAAAGCCAGTCTTAGGTTGGCTGGAGTGGAAAATTCCAAATGGCAAGAGTAAGTACCCAAGGGAGTGGAGCCAGCGGCCCAGGCAGCCCCGAGAAGTCGCCATGACCCTACTCTGCCCTTTGGAAGTGTGCTGTCTGTGAGACCCGGCCAGACGTCCCTCCTGACCCTGACTGGCTGGGTTCTACCTCCTCCAGGGTCACTCCAACCCCTCAGTGTGCTCAGGAATCTCTTACCACAGCCCAGTTCCCTCTGTTTCACCCTCTGTATACCCCACAGTACCAAGACTTCTCCTATGTCTAGACCTTCAGAGTGGCCCAGCGCTTGTTGCCTGCCTGGTGCCTGTGTTTGAGGCAGAACACGGCCATGGCCTCTCACTGTGGTGTATGATACTCGTCATCCAGTATCCAGGCCCTTCACAAAGTTTATAATGAACCAAAGAATATGGTTTGGAGCTAGGTCTGTGATCCCAGCAGTCAGGAAGCTGAGACAGGGGGATTGTGTGTTCAAGTCCAGCTTGGGCTATTTGAGGAGAGTCTGTGTCAAGCAAACAAACAAACAAGGTTTGGGGCTGGGTATGTAGTTCAGGGAGCCAAACTCTTGCCTGGCAAGCACAGAGACCTAAGATTGATCCTCCGAATCTGTGTGAGAAAAGCTGGGCATTGCAGCAGAGCAAGGAGCCTTGTAGCTTACTGACCAGACAGCCCAGCCTACCAGGCAAGTTCATGGCCACTAGGAGACACTGTCTCAAAAAGCAAGTGGATGATACTTGACAAATACCACCTGAAGTTGACATCTGGGCTTTATGCATTCCTGCACACCTGTGCACACCAAACAAAGGTGGACCGTGGGGAAGACAGATGGAGGGTCAGGATGAGCTGAGCCATGCTGAGGGCCTAGAAGCCAGACCGTGTCCTCATGGAGAAGACAGTGAGTGATCACTAGTATGTATGTCTGAGTAGATCCAGATTTAATCACCAAATGGCTCCTGAGCACCCATGGGAACAGGATTGGATGGTAACCCAGGGGCTACTTTCTTTGGATCATTGAAACAATGTGGCTGAAGCAGTTGAGGGCCTTGGATCTGATGAAAACCAATGCCCTGGTGGGCCCTTGTGTTTATACTGAGCCTGGTTCTTTACTTTATACTGTCATTTTCAAGCCAGCAGAGAGACAGAGTAAAATCTGTATTTAATGTTCTGTATTTTTTTAAAGACACAGTCTCATGTAGCCCAGGCTGGCCTCCAACTCACTATGTAGTCAAGGAACTCCTTACCTGCCTGCCTTTACTTCCCAATGCTGTGATTATAGGCATATACCGCTATGGCCACTTTATTTTGTACTGAGGGCCTGCTACATATTAGACACCCAGGACCTGGTGCCTGCTAGGCAAACATTCTACCCACTGAGCCACATCCTCAACCCACGACCTATTATGTGTCTCACTCATTATCTTACTGTGTATCTAGTCCTTGCCTCCTCTTCTTTCCCTCCCACCTCTTCTTCTTCTGGACTGGTATATAAAGGCAAGACCTTAAATCTCTGGCATTTGTAGAGAGCCTCTGGGCAGACAGGACTGCTAATAGGGACCTATTAGCCAGGGGCTTACTGAGGATGTCAGGAGCCTGAACTCTGACTATTTTTTTAAGTCAATTTATTAATTGATCTTGAGAAATGTATTTTATGTGCATGGGTATTTTGCTTGCATGTATGTCTGTGCACCACGTGGGTGCCTGGTGCTGCCGAAGCCAGAAGAGGGCATCAGATCCCCTGGAACTAGAGTTAGAGATAGTTGTGAGCTGCCATGTAGGTGCTGGGAATAGACGCCAGATTCTCTGAAGGAGCAGCCAGTGCTCTTACCCATCACACCATCTCTCCAGGATGCTATTTAATTATTTAGTATTGAGACACAATCTCACTATGTAGGCCAGGCTGGCCTAGAACTCAGGGAGACCCGCCTGCCTCTGCCTCATAAGTGCTGGGAGGAACACTTAAACTCAACACTTAAAAAGATTTAAAATTATGTTCATTCGGGCTGACTTTTGTGACTTCTTCTATTGCTGTCTTTTGAGACAGAGACTCTCACTGAAGCTAGAGCTTGGTTTTTCAGCTAGACTGGCCGGTTCCAGTCTCTACCCTCCTCTTCACTCTAGAACTGAGGCTATAAGGGTGTGTGGTCATGGTCATCTTTGTATGTGGGTGTTGGAATTTGAACTCAGGTCTTTATGCTTGTGCAGCAAGTGTTTGGGCCCACTGAGCCATCTCGGGCACCCCTTCCTTATTTGTTTGTTTATAGAGGTAGGGTGTCATATAACTTAGGTTGGACACGAACTCCCTCTGTAGCTGAGGATAGCCTTCAACGTCTAATCCTCCTGCCTCGACCGTTTGAGTGCTGTGGTTACATGCATGTACCACTATACCTGGCTAGTTCATAATATTTATTGAATGAACAGAAAGGAACTCAATGCTAGGAATGGTTTGTGATTAGCAATTTGAAGTGGGCCACTAACCAACTGCTGAATTTAGCACCTCTTTTTTTTTGTAGAAATATATTAACTTGGACAGCCATCCCCAAGGGCCTGCTGTTGCAATATTTCCTGAATGTTCAAAGCATGCTAAATCCTATTTGCACCCAACCTAGTGCCATTAGGGAAAACCAAGGAGTGTTCTCTCCAAGCCAGCTCCTTCCCAGTTCTGGCCTCTCCCAAGAACATGGCCTAGTACTAAGCTTTGGGGGTGCTTTATAATAACAAATGGTGGGGCTCTGGTTCAGGAGCAGAGAAGAAAGCTCAAAAGTGGCATTCTAGACGTCAAGTGTTAAAAAGCCTGTCTGGTCAGGTGTGCTGGCAAACACCTGAGTCAGAGCACTCAGGAGGCTGAAGCAGACAGGTCTCTGCGAGTTTGAGGCCCGCCTGGTCTAGTAAGTTCCAGGTCAGCTTGCACTACAAGTGAGATAGCGAGACTCTGCCTCAGAAAAGACCTGTCTAGGCAGAGCAGTGGAAACAGCTCAGTAGAGCACTCCACGAGTGCAGGAAGCCTTGGGTTTGGGCCTAGCATCACACAAACTAGGAATGGTGGTGCATTCCCGTATCCCCAGCACTTGAGATAGGAAAGCAGAAAGATCAAAGGTTCAAAGTCATCTGCAGCTACTTTTTGAATTCAAGGCCAGCCTGGGCTATCTGACAAATCAACAAGTTCTTATGGAGGCAGCAGAATGAGGCAAAGAAGGTGTGAAATGCCTCCTATGCTTGTATGCCTGATGAGGGGCTGAAGCGGACCTGTGGCAGTCCTGAGGGGATGGGAGCCCAGGGCATGTGCAGAATGCTAACCAAGCCCACGTGGGCCTCACAACCCTTAAGGTAAAATGAAGCAATGACCAGGACAGGCTCTGAGTTGGGTACTGGGGAACTTCGAACGGAGAGTGCAGTTCTTTTGTGTGTGTCACCAGACCAGAAGAAGCAGATCACCGGGACCTTGGAAAATGTGAGCCACCCATCTGCTCTAGTGAGAACATAGGTGGTGGCCTGGGGTGTCTGAGCTTGAATTTTTTTTTTTTTAAAAAAAATACTTTCTGAGATTATTTTAATTTGTGTGTGTGTGTGTGTGTGCTCTTGGGGGAGGGTATCCAAGGAGGTCAGAAGAGGGCTTCAGCTCTCCTGAAGCTGGAGATACAGGCAGTTGTGAGCAGTATATCCTTTCCATTCCAGGCTGCTGGGGATGGAAAGGAAGAGCCACAGCCATTAGCCACTGAGCCAGATCTCCCACCTCTTACAGTCAAGTGCTGTGGCTCTCTTTCCCTGAGTAGCTCAGTCAGCCTGTATCTTAAGTTCACAGATTTTCCAGCGTGAGGACCTGAGTCTAGATATCCAGACCCCATAGGAAAGAGCAGCAGAAAGGGCAGAATAGAGACAGGCAGATCCCTGGAAGCTTGTGGCCAGTTAGTCTGACTTACTTGGTGATGTTGCAGGCCAATCAGAGACCTTATCACAAACAAAAGGTGGAAAGTACCTAAGGAATGAGTGACAGTCCAGGTTGTCTTCTGACTTACACACTGAGTGTATGTCTGCTCTTACCAACCAGTACACACACACACACACACACACACACACACACACACACACGCCTTGGCTCCTCGCCCCATGGTGGTCCTGCTACAGCTGTTCCAGGCCTGCGCCCTGAGCCAGCACGCAGCCCCTTCTATGCAGCCAGAGCAGTTCTAAAGAAGCATGATGTAGGATGGTGATGCCTAATGACAACAGGGGCTTCTCTGCCAAAGTGAACGTCAGGTCCCTGAGCCCAGCTCTCTAGCCAAAAGCCTTGTGTTTCCCCCCACACCCTGCAGAGGCTCTGTGGCCAAGCACTGCACCAGGGTTCTCGATAATATTTGCAAATGAGCCATAAGGCTTAGTGTGTGTGCATGCATGCGTGCGTGCATGCGTGCGTGTGTGTGTGTGTGTGTGTGTGGTCTATGTATAAGCCCAGAAGCCAACGTTGGGTGTCTTCTTTGGGTACTAGCATCTCTCACTGACCTGGAACTGGTTGAGTAGGCTAGGCTAGCTGGCCACTGTGCTCCAGGGATCCACCTATCTGCCTCCCCAGCTGGGCTTACAAGTTACGTTCTACCACACCCCGGTTTTTGTTTGTATATTTTGCTTGGGTTTGAGACTGGGTCTCATGTAGCCCCAGCTTGCCTCAAACTCCTTGCATAGCTGAAGTGACCTTGAACTTCTGGTCCTTCTGCCTCTACCTCCCTGAGCTGGGATTACAGACGGGCACCACTATGCCCACTTGAAGCATTGCTGGGGTGAAATTCAGGGCTTCCTACAGGCCAGCAAGTGCCCCACCCTCTGAGTGCTGTTTATCCCTCGCCTGTGATTGGCTCTTTGACATGAGTTCTGGCGATCATGAACTCAGGTTCTCATGCATGCACCACAGGCATTTGACCAGCTGAGCCATTGTCCCGGCGCTAAGGCCGAGAGAAAGAAAACGTTCTGAGCTCCTGGATGACATTTCCTCTATCCTCAGTGTGCCCACATCCAGTGTCACCATGGTTTTTGTTTTTCTTGCTTTTGTCATTGAGCCTGAGTTCCTTGATAGTGGCAAGAAGCCAGAATCCTATGTGGGGGTGGCCTGGCTGTGCAGCCTTCTTGCAGGGCATTGGTTCCAGCGCTGGTGGGCATTATTGTATTCAAAACTGACAGGCACAGTCACATCCCTGGCCAAGACCGAAGGCTGAGGTCACCCGCAGAAGAAACACCATGGCCAGTGCTAAATGAGCCTTCAAAGCAACAGGAACTCAGCTCTTTCCCTTCAGAGGGGATAGGTGCCCCCTCTCTGCCCCCTGAAGTACAAGGTGATCTGGGAGAACTCAATTTACACCCTCAGCTCCCGTGGGCAGGGGGATCAGCAAGGGCAGGATAATCCCAGCTTCTCCAGCAGATGGTTTCTGCCTATGCTTGACCCAGTTCCCTCCCTGTAGCTGACCAGCAGCAGGGCTGGAAGCGTGGACCCTCCTCCCACCCAGGAGCACAGGGTGGCTTTTGCCTCTTTGGTACCAGGTCAACTGGCAGATTGCTTCAAGTTCCTGAAGGCCAAGAGCTATTCCCCTTCTCTCCTTCCTTTCCCCCAGCCCTGTCCAGCCCAGCTGAGGCTGGCAAGAAGGGTGTCCTCCAGGCTGGGCGCCGGGGGAGTGGAGGGGGCACTAAACCTTTCATTGGCTTAATGACCTCTCTCCTTCATTCATCAGTCGGTCCTTCATAAGCCCTCCTTGATCATCTGTCAGGTCTGGCACTAGACAGGACCCAAGAGGCCTAGCCTCTGTGCTGGAGTTAAGTCAGGCAATGAGGCAGCCAGCCAGGCACTGGGCACCTAATCAGATAAATCACTTCCTCGGGCCACAGAGGGCCAAGGAGGGCTTCACCCGGGAGGAAAGACTGGGCTAAATCTTCAAGGCTGAGAACGAATTTGCCAAATGGTGGGTGGTTGTGATTACAGAAAGAGCCAGAGGGCCAGAGCGTGTGTGATGCTTGGTGAGAAGATGATCACAAAAACTGAGATGGACCAGGTGGGCTCAGGACCGTCTTCAAGGATGGCCTTCCCAGGTGCCTGGAGTATCGCCTTCCTGCCTCATGGCTCCCTGGGCCTCTGGTAGGGCAGCGGGAGGACCAAGATGAGAACAGTAACGAATGGGCCCGGTGAGGGCAGAAGGGCTGTTGTCTTCAGGATTCTGCTGGACCCCTGCTTCAGACTCAAGAGTTGGCAGTCAGACCCGCCCTAGTTTTGCCCCGCAGACTTCTGGTCGGTTCCTTATACCGGTAGAGAGGGGGCGCTCTGCTCCCAGACTTTTGTGCTTCTGTGGAACTGCAGTTTTGGCTAAGGTCCACAGCGCGTAGGGCTGGCTTGGGAAGTTCGCAAGGGGTGTTGGTGGAACGACTCCCTCCACAAGTCCGAGGTCTCTTTAGACAGGGTCGTCCCGATTCCGAGGAAAACAACCCATACACTTTTACCTCTTAGTCTTGTCGGTGGCTAGGTGAACCTACTGTGGGTAAGGGTTCTGGAGAGCAAGGGGACGGTGCGGGGGAGGGGCAGGCAGTGCATTCTGGTCTCTGGGAACTATGTCCTGTGCGCATTGTTGTCTCAGACCCAGGTAGGGACGGGAGGAGGAACAGAAAGAACGGGCTACACTTGTTCTCTAGTCAGGGCTGGGAATCAGACTCGCATCCACCGATGGCAGCCAAAAAAGGCACCCCAGAGCATATAGCTTCTGTGAGGTTGGCTTAGAATGTTTGGAATCCCAAAGAGCCAGTTTGATGCAGGTATCACAGTGCCCTTTACAAATGAGAAAGCGTCTGAACACGGAGGGCCATATTTAAAGCCCATAGTGCCTCGACCCCCTCACTAGAATCTGGGTTTGTCTGATGCCAAGTGTGCCAAGATCGGGATAGGACAGAGGAGACCCCATCAGCCCTAGAACTTCAGAGGCCTTGGGTCCTCAAAGATGGGACCATGCACAAGGTAGACAGACCCTCTTGTCGACTATGACGGAGCTGGCCCAGCCTCTAGCAGCTGCTGCCTCTCTGCTCTTCTAGCCCAGGAGGCTAATTCATTGCCCTTTGGGACAGCCGCCTGGGACGCTAGAAGAGGGTGCTGCAGCCTGGGAGTGGCATCCACCCGCTCCGCTTCTCTGCTGCATTAGAGCTTGCCCCTACCCCACCCCCAAGCTGGACAACGAAGGATTGCTTCTTGGAGGCTCTTGGGGATAGCCTGTCCTGGTCCTGAAGGGCGATAGCTTGGGACAGGGGCAAAGCCAGCATGGCCCTGAATAGGGCGCCTCTGCACCCCTATCCTACTTCTGGAGTGTGTCGGTGCCATTTATCCATCGTCCCATGGGGCGAGGGTCTGGGGCTCTCACGTGGTGGGAAAGTTTCGAGATAGCAAAAGTGGCCCGGCATCGCGGGGCGGGGTGCGGGGGGAGAGGCTGTCCTCGCCCCTCCTCGCCAAGGCAGAAAGAGAAAGAGCGAGGGAAGAGGGGGTGGGAGGAGGATCAGGCAGCACCGACCTGCAGAATCCGCCTCCCCCTCCGCCCCCGGGAAGCCCAAGCAGGGAGGCGCGGACCGTCTCCTCCCGCATGGCCCGGACGACACTCCCCCCTTCTTCTTTTTTTTTTTTTTTCCTGCCAACGTCTATCTTAACGCGCGCGCACATACGGAGATTGTGCGGCTTTTTTACCCCTCAGGGAAAAAAGAACGGGGAGTGGAAAGGAAGAGAAGGCAAAGCGAAGAACTCCTCCTTGGGAGCGCTCTGCACTCTGAGCCACGGCTGGGCGCGGGGACGCTGCTGCCACAGCCACAGCCACCGCCGCCTCGCTGTCTCCCCGGCCTTGCGGCGTGTGCCAGTAGGAGCGCGAACCAGGGCACTCGATCCCGGGGATACAGAGAGACTTTTGGCCGCTAGTGCCGCGGCAGGCAGAAGAGACAGAGCGAGAAGGGCCCTGCCACCGCCTTTCTCTCCTCCGCCGCCCCGGCCGGCCCGCGCAGGCAGCCAGGCGCAGGGAAGCAAGGAGGAGCAGAGGCCCCGGAGAAGCGCGCCGCGGCTCGCCCGCCGGTGGATGCAGCGCCCGGGGAAGCTTGGAGACAACTTTGCCGGGTGACGCGCCGGGAGGACTGCAGGGCCCGCGGCCCAGGAGGGCTCGGCGCCGCCTGTAAGAGGGGCCCGAGCGGCGGCGCTCCCCCGCACCGCGCTCGCTCCTCCCGCCGGCCCAGAGCAGGGGGGACAACCTGCCCATCATCGCCGCCGCCTCGGGCGGCCCTGTCCTCGCTCCGAGCAGCGACAGGGCGAGGCGCTCAGGTGCGGTCGCGGGGCCCCGGCCGCAGCGCCCTCCGCAGCGCCGCGCCCGGGGGCTCTGGCACCTTCGCTTCGGTCTCTAGAGCGAGTTGCGTCCACTGGTTTTTCTCTCCACCTTTCCAGCCCAGGCGACAAGCCACCGCGCCAACGCCACTGCCGCCGCTCACCGCTTTCGCTTCACCCGATTGGGGGGCTGCAGTGGCCCTCGACGCGGAGAGGGATGGGCAGGCTGCAGATGCCTAGGCGCCCCGAGACTCCCGCGCGCCAGTGACCCGGTGGTCCCCCCCACCAAAGCCCGCGCGCCCCTCTGGTCCCAGCGGCGCCCCTTCTCGGCCGCGCGGGAACCCCCGCGGCCCGGCCGGCCCCCTCCCCCTGCGAGCCGGCGGCGGCGCTCCCGGCAGGCGGGCGGGCGGAGGCCCGGGCGGGGGCGGGGCGGGGCGGTGCGCCCGGAGCCCGGAGCCCGGCCCTGAGCTCGCTTCGCCTCGCCTCGCGGCGGGCGCCCTCGTCGCCAGCGGCGCACCATGGACGGGCTGCCCGGTCGGGCGTTGGGGGCCGCCTGCCTTCTGCTCTTGGCGGCCAGCTGGTTGGGACCCGAGGCCTGGGGCTCCCCCACACCCCCGCCGTCGCCCGCCGCACCGCCCCCGCCCCCGCCACCCGGAGCTCCGGGTGGCTCGCAGGACACCTGTACGTCGTGCGGCGGCGGCGGCGGCGGCGGCGGCTTCCGGCGACCGGAGGAGCTGGGCCGGGTGGACGGTGACTTCCTGGAGGCGGTGAAGAGACACATCTTGAGCCGCCTGCAGTTGCGGGGCCGGCCCAACATCACGCACGCTGTGCCCAAGGCCGCCATGGTCACGGCCTTGCGCAAGCTGCACGCGGGTAAGGTGCGCGAGGACGGCCGCGTGGAGATCCCGCACCTCGACGGCCACGCCAGCCCGGGCGCCGACGGCCAAGAGCGCGTCTCCGAAATCATCAGCTTTGCGGAGACAGGTGGGTTTGGCCTTGGGGAAGTCAGGGCGGCCACGAACCCTCACTTCTCTTCCCTATTTTAGGAAGCTCCTGCTGCCTTCGCCGCCTCTGCTGCGTGCACGCCCCGAGGGCATTTAGGCTCCGGGATGGGCCGTTCTGCGGTGGCCTAGCGCTTGTCTCAGGGTGGCGGACCCCTCCTACCGTCCGTGCCCAGACCCCAGACCCCTTTGCTGCTTCTCTTTCCCAGAAACAACTCGAAAGCACCCTGCCCTTCATCCCTGCTTACAGGAATTGGGCGCCAGCGCCTCTGGGCGCGCGTCCCCCTCCCGGCAGATGCGCGCAGCCCTGGCTCTGCGGGCACTTGCTTGGTGATTGCTTAATGTTTTTGTTTCCCACGATCTGAGTGTAGGCTTAGCAGTGTAGATGGAGATGTGTGTGCTTGTTGATATACGTGGG
>JAQHUG010000125.1:486416-504371 GCA_028555095.1 Dicrostonyx torquatus
AGAGAGAGAGAGAGACTCTGCATGAGAGGCCCCTGGGGCCGCTTCCATCGCCCAGCGGCTTGGGCTTGCCAGGATTGCTGAAGCTTCGGTGGGGAGAGCTAGGCAACCTCCCTTCCGATTGTGTGGGCACCAGAGTCGGCGGAAGGCAGCTTCTCAACAGGTCCATCATTTACGCAAAGACACGGCTCAGGAACAGCCCCATGCCTTAAGGCTTGCCTGGCAGCCTCGGCAGCCCTCTCTAGTCCGGGAGAGAGCAGCAGAGTTTGTAGTTAACAAAGAGTAGGATTCCTTTCTGCAGTGTCCTGCTTGGCCCCGCGTTGCAAATCTCTTTCCACTATCTAAATATAAAAATCAGAGAAAGAGAGGGGGAAAGGGAAAAAAATCTTTAGGAAATTTAAAAAGAAGAAGGAAAATTGCCTGGGCAGAAACATCGCTGTCCTTTTCAGGACTTGAATGAGCCAGGCTGGCTGGCTTTTGTGCGGAAAGCTCAGCCCCATTTGTGCTGAGGGGACTCCAGAGAAGGTCTCAGAGGGGGAAGCCCGATATAGTCAGGGTGGGGGGTCAAACAGGGAGCCTGGGAAGAGGAGGGGGGATCAGCTATGCTTCTGGCTGCAAATGCCCCCCTACTCTCCCAGGCATCAGGGAGACCCTGCCTGTGCCACGGCCGGGGGATGAAAAGGGATGAAAAGTTTTGCATGGCCGAGTGTGGAGAAAGGCGGAGACAATCAAGGCTGGTTTGTGCTTAGAAAGAAATACATTGCCGTTTTAGCTGTCCGCCAGAGTCAGGGGAAGCTCGACATGCAATTAGAGGGCTTGGATTAAAAGGTGCTTTGGGGCCCAGAGTAGAACTGTGATTCGGGAAGGTCGAGAGGCCTTTTGGTCCCGGTGGCACAAAATGACAGCAGGGGCTGTTATATTTCTGGTCCGATTCACGGAGCCAGCTCTTTGACTTATAAATAACAGATTCAGGTCACAGGCAGCACGGCCAAGACCAGCTTTTAAGGCTGCAGTTTCCCCTATTTCAAAGTCAGACGTCAGTGTTATTAGAGGAGCCAGTGAGAACTGAGGAAGGGGCTTGGGGGGGGGCTTAGTGGGAGGTTTGATAGGACCAGCCACGTCTGCAGAGACTGTCAGAGGGAAGGGCTGACAAAATGGACTGTGAGGGGACATCGTCTCGTCTGGCATAACTATTCTTCTGGTTGAACTGCATTATTGAGATGATGAGCAGTCCCCCCCCCCCGCTGAGATCTCGAACTGCCACGTTCTTCCAGCCAGGGTCTGGTCAAAGGAGCAGACCTTGAGTTTTCAAGGCTGATCGTCCTGTACCTTGCAACTCCTTGGAAACAAGGACTGCACTTTGCGGCTTAGCGGACACACACTTCTGTGTCAGAAACCCGAGCAGCTTGTGTTTGCAGTGGAGGTCCCACTGGGGGCTGGACCAGATCATGCTTAGGTAAACACTGGGGAGAGGCTGAAGGTGGCTCAGCTTGATTTTGCAATGCCCTAAGTTAACCAGAAAGAAGACCGGGATGTGTGTGTGTGGGGGGGGCTCATTTAAAACAACGTCCCCCCAAATCCTCTCTGCGATCTTGGTTTTGTTTTCAGAGATCCATAACAACTTGTTAAGATCTTGGGCTCCGGACAAGTTCTGTCTAGCTCTGAGGCCCGACAGTCCCATCTCCAGGGAAGCCTGGCTTGGGAGAGGTGAGGCAGGAGTTTTATAGGTCTGGACCCTCTGGCTCCACCCGGGTCCTGTTTTCTGAATGGGAAGTGATTCTTCTGCCTCTGGCAGGTTATGGCAGAGGCCCGGGCCCCAGGAATGGTATTTCTGGTCAGTAACACTTTCCAGCTGTGGCGAGCGTTCCTTCCAACATCACACAGAGTCCATTCCCCACTGCCTTGTGTTCTCATGGAATTAACTTGGCCCGTTCTCCATCTCCGCAGATGGCCTCGCCTCCTCCCGGGTCCGCCTCTACTTCTTCGTCTCTAACGAAGGCAACCAGAACCTATTTGTGGTGCAGGCCAGCCTGTGGCTGTACCTGAAACTCCTCCCCTACGTCCTGGAGAAGGGCAGCCGGAGGAAGGTACGGGTCAAGGTGTACTTCCAGGAACAGGGTCACGGTGACAGGTGGAATGTTGTGGAGAAGAAGGTGGACCTGAAGCGTAGCGGCTGGCATACCTTCCCCATCACAGAGGCCATCCAGGCCTTATTTGAACGGGGTGAGAGACGCCTTAACCTGGATGTGCAGTGTGACAGCTGCCAGGAGCTGGCCGTGGTGCCTGTGTTTGTGGACCCCGGTGAGGAGTCACACAGGCCCTTTGTGGTGGTGCAGGCCCGCCTAGGTGATAGCAGACATCGCATTCGCAAGCGGGGCCTGGAGTGCGATGGGCGGACCAGCCTCTGTTGCAGGCAACAGTTCTACATCGACTTTCGGCTCATCGGCTGGAACGACTGGATCATTGCACCCACTGGTTACTACGGGAACTACTGTGAGGGCAGCTGCCCGGCCTACCTGGCTGGGGTCCCTGGCTCAGCCTCCTCCTTCCACACTGCTGTGGTGAACCAGTACCGCATGCGCGGCCTGAACCCAGGGCCCGTGAACTCCTGCTGCATCCCCACCAAGCTGAGCTCTATGTCCATGCTCTACTTCGATGACGAGTACAACATTGTCAAGCGGGACGTGCCCAACATGATCGTGGAGGAGTGTGGCTGCGCTTGACCGTGGCAATGGGTGCGGAGCACAGGCCCGTGGGGCTCTGAGGGAGCAGGAGAGCTGAGTGTGGTTGTTCCATTGGGCTGTGGAGAGTGCCAGGGTGAGGCCTGAAATAATAATGTTCTCCCGCTTCATAGAAAACCAGTCAGAACCAGAGGGAGAACCCTCCTGTGCCACGAGAGACTCCTAACCGCACACATAGACACGCATAGCTGGACTCATCCTGCCACCCACACAGCAGCCTCCAGGATACCAGCAAACGGATGCGGTGACAAATGGCAGCTTAGCTACCAATGCCTGTCAGTCGGAGAGAATGGGGTGAGCAGCTACCATTCCCACCAGCTGGCCGGGCACTCTCAATCGCGCCTTCTGAGCACACATAAAAGCACAAAGACAGAGGACACAGAGAGAGTGAGCCAGAGAGCCACTAGGAGGAAAAGCAGGCTGGGAGCACAGGCGGGTGGAGGGCCATGTGCCCCTGGCTTGTCCCAGGCTCTTCACCGCAGCGCCTGGCGCAGTCCTGCCTGCTCACTCTCCGCCTGGCATCCTTCATGCTTTGAGGCCAGCAGAGCTGTGCCACCCTGTTCTTGGAGAGGGCAAATAGCCCAGGAGGGACTCGCCTATCACAGAGACCATGGAGCAGGGACAGTGACCCTTTGGCTGTCTGTCGCTTGGATCCCTGGTGTGACTTGTGTGTGTGTGTTTGTTTTCAGGGGTTGGGGGTGGGGAGAGGAGAAGGGTCTTAATTTCATGCTTTAAACTCGCCTCCAACAGCTGACAGGTCATTTGTGCCGGTTGCAGAATTGAAAAGAGCCTATCAGCTGTGACCTTTGAAGTGGATTCTAAATGAGAAGGGAAAAAGTGTTGCAATCAGTGCCCTGGGGATATCCTCCTAGCGCTGAGGTGGGAGGGACAGGGATGACCACTAGGCAAGGGAAGAGCCCAGAGCGGGCAGTGGTCCAGTGGAGGTGCCATGGGGAGTTGGCGAGGTGGGAAAGCTTTTAGTTGCTTTGCAGAAGTTGTCCCTGCGGCTGGGCCCTGGCTCCAGGGGTAGTCGTGGACGTGGCTCCTGCCCACTTTACTCCCCTACCTGCCTGCTCCACAAAGCACTTGCGGTCCTGCATGAACGCACATGACAATAGATAGCACTTGCAGGTCTGCGCGTGTCCAGAAGTGGCCCTGGGGCCAGAGCTGCCGTGGCGGTCCTCGTGGATGTCCAAGTGCCACGTGAACTATGCAATTTAAAGGGTTGACCCACACCAGGCGAAACTGAACTCGTCCGTCTCTTTTATATTTTTATACTTGAAATCCTTTGCTTCTTTTCTAAGCGAATGATTGCTTTCAATGTTTGCACTGATTTAGTTGCATGGTTAGTCAGAAACGGCCATTTGAAAAAAATGTTATTTTTATAGCAGCAGAAAAATGAAGACAGTTAAATGTATTATACATAATTTTGGAACCAAAGAGGCCAGCGGATGAGTTTTAATTTTTATTAGACGGTAAGGCCATCTTTTATGAGGTACATGTTCTAAACAACCCCTTGAGTGGCCTGCCAACGTTTCAGGGTATAAATGATTTTTTTTTCATTCAGTTGATGTGTCTTTTCTGTTCTTTACACACCCAAAAGGTAGCGTAAAAGAAAAGGATGGTAGAATGCAGGTGTGTATCTGTAAGTCCTCATCTTTAGTTTATTTAATAAAGCCCTCCTTAGGTTCTGTTTCATAATAACTTAAAACCAAACAACTACCCCCCCACAGACTGGCTGTCTAAGTATTTTACGTTCATGTACAGTTAAAGAAAATAAAAGATGGAGTGCCATGGGCTTTCTGCCTTGTCTGGTGTCTGGGGCAGTGGGCAGCTGGGAGGAAGGGATTGGTCCAGGCATCCAGTTCTGATGCCAGCAGTCCCCATGGCATGCTCTCCGCGCTCTCAGAGCCCTTGTCTGACGCATAAGTCATGCAGAGGCTAGAAGAGATGGCAGAACACCAACTAAGAGGCAAGGAGCAAAATAACGAGTTACCTGTTCGTTACCAGTCCAGTCCACAATGAGTTACGTTCTGCCAAAGCTCGATCTCTTTGCTTTTCGAAAGTGCTGTGCTACTTGATGCCAGCCTTGATGACCTAAGTTCGAGCCCAGGGCCCGCATCGTGGAAAGAGAGCCCTGGCTCCTGTGAATTGTCCTCTGGTCTCCACACACACACAAATGGGGGTGGGAGAATAAATGGAAAACTGGAATGTGTCGGGTTAAGGCTCTGGGTCACAAAGGGAGTGTGCAACCTGGAAGGTGAGTCCCTTCTCTAGCATCCCTGGCCTCTGTGCTCACCCCCACCTTCTGATGCAGGTGATTGTGAGGGAACAGGGTTCAGATCCTGGCATTGGAAGGTAAGCAGATTGTCAGTATGCTAATCACCCTTTGCCATGGCAGAATTTTTGCATGGAAAGAGATGGTAGCCTTAGTAGTTACAGCAGCTCAGCTACCACCAGGTGTGACGTAGGGACCTGTTCGGCACTGTCATCTCAGAGACCCTGCATCACACACCTTTGCTTCCCAAAGAGTTGGAGGTGAGCTGAGAGCCCAGATCCACCATACCCAAGATCACCCCACCAAGACAGGGGCCCTGGTCCAGGTGACCCACTTGCTGGTTTGTGAGGATTGAAGGCTTATAAATTGCCTATATCAGAGCCCTGCAGGCCCTAAGGGCCTTGATTGATTGATTGATTTGGCTAGAGTAGCTGGCCAACAAGTCCTGGAGAAGCCTCCTGTCTACAGTTCCCCAGCACTGGGTTACAGGTACATGCCTGGCTTTACATAGATCCCAGGGAGCTA
Source organism: Dicrostonyx torquatus (assembly GCA_028555095.1). Taxonomy (NCBI): domain Eukaryota; kingdom Metazoa; phylum Chordata; class Mammalia; order Rodentia; family Cricetidae; genus Dicrostonyx; species Dicrostonyx torquatus. Next base: position 491,958 of record JAQHUG010000125.1, read on the forward strand.
CTCAGCTTCTCTTGCTTATGTGACAAGCGCATTACTTAGTCAACTTCCTAGCTCTGCTCTGGGATGGTTTTTGCAGGTGAAGGAATAAAAATGGCCAAAGAGAGAAGGTCGTGTGATGGACCTGGGGCTAGAGGGCCAACAGCCGCTGAGCAGCTCTGTCCGCCACCCTGGTATGTGTCCCTGTGGGTCTGGGCTGGCTTGGCTTTCACTTCTCTCTCTCGTGTATGTCAGGTTTGCTTCAAGTTTACTATGTAGCCCAGGATGGCCTGGAACTCCTGGTTCTTCTGCTTCCATGTCCCCACTTCTGGGACTATAGGCATATGTCATCTTGCCTAGTTTATGGGGTTCTGGGGATTGAACTGAGCTCTCGACCAACAGCTACCAGCTTTTGCCCCATGATTTTGATTTCTCAATCTTCATCTTCCTTCTGCACCCCGATTTTCTCCCAGAAGGTCCTGGCCCAAGGGACCCAGGTTTCCTACAGATGGCCTTGCAGCATCACACTGCCAGGCCCAGAGGCATTGCCCTTGAACCAGTGTGTTTGGCCGAAGCCCCTGGCCTGTGAGAGAGCGAGCCTCCCCTTCCTTGCAGTCTCATGGCTTCTAGGCTCTTACCTCTTCTGTTCATCCAGCCCTATCTGGGACCAGCGGGATGGACAGAGTCCGGAGGCAACTATCCCGACCCTCCCCTGAAATGCCCAATATCCACCAGTGGAGTTCGTTTTCAACTGACCTTCAAATATGCCCTGGATCTTCAGTGACTCCAGGGAGCTCAAGGCCATGAGTTGGAGGACTGTGGGAGAGGGGAAGACAGGCCCAACCCTACCTCCCCTCTCCCACACATCCCAGGCAGGCAGGGGAATATCAATGCTCAAGGGCCCCAGGTTGTCCTTGGTTTGTGTTTTCTTTAAGGCCCTCTGGACTGGTTCAGAATGGGACAGCAAGGGGTCCTGCAGTCCAGCTCACAGGCAGCATTAATCAGGGCTTTGCCCCTGTGACAATGTGACACCATCACAAAGCTTCCTACCCCAACTCCAGGTGAAGTCCTGGAAGAGGGACTTGGGCAGCTTTGGTATGTGGCAAGGCTCCTGGAGCTCAGGCTAGTCTAGGCCGTGCATCCCAGGCTCTGTACAGGTCTCTGGCAGGAACACTGCTGGAGGTGTCCGTGGACATGCATGGGCCTTGGAGAGTTCTGCCAATCTGGCCATGCTTAAGGACTGGAAAGAGGATAGGGGGAAGGAGAGAGAGAGAGGGAGAAGAAGAGGGAGGGGGGCCTGGAGATCACAGACCACCAATCAAGGATACCGAAGACAGTTTTTCTGGATAGAGTTTCATTTAGCCCAGGCTGCTCTCAAACCTGCCGCATAGCTGAGGATGACCTTGAACTTACTCCCCGTGACCACTGTCTAACTGCTGGAATTACGGGTGTGCACCATGACGCACAGGAATCAGACCCAGGGTGCCATTCACGCTAAGCCCAGCACTCACTACTGACTGAGCCCTGCCTTTTCCATCGTCTTTCTCATATGGGTGAGGTTTCTGCACTTGGTGACTTGCCAGTCATGTTTTAAAAAAAGTTTGGGCCACAGGCTGGGCTGGGTGGACACATACCACTCTGTGGCCGAGATAGGTGTCCTTAATGTGGTGGCATTTAGCCCCTGCTGTTTCTCACTGGCCAGTTAGTGCCAAGGCATTATCTTGACCTCTCTGTAAACCAAAGACAGACTACTTCAGAGGGGGAGCTTTGACCTGGTTGTTTAGCAAACATTTCCTGCGTGCCAGCTTTATGTGACATCCATGTATTATCTCAACGTAGTTCTCCCAACCTGGGTGTGGAAGACAGGAGGGTTTGTCCTTCACCCCATTATATAGATGGCAACACTGAGGCCAGAGGAAGGAAGCCCCTCATTCGAGGTTGCTTAGCTCAACTAGAAGAGCAAGAACTTGCATTTCCAAAGTCTCTTAGAGACACTGGGCTGCCCAAGAGGGCCGAGGGAATGGGCAGTTGTTCTGGGGCCCACCAGGCAGAGGCTGGGGTGCAGGGTCTTTGGTGTTCATATGACGTAGTCCACTGTGTCCTTGACCCTAGCCTAGGCAGTAGCTTAACCCGCACACTGAGCCATTTCTGTGTACAGCAGTGGGCACAGCCTTGTTCCTTTTCAGGCTAGCTGGGAGACAAGAGGCTGCTAGACCAGGGCGGGACGAGGGTAGGCAAGGTACGGACAGGATGAACCTGAGCAGGGCAGGACATTGCTGGCCTAGCTTCTGGCCCTGTGGTGGTGGAGGTAGCCAGGGCCACTCCAGCGGTAGCACTGAGAGCTCTGACTAGGCATCCAGCAGGTTGGCCCGTTGACTCCAGAATGCTCTACCTTTTAGAGTCCTCATGAATAAAATGGGGTGCCAAGAGTGCCCACATCAGGAGGCTGCCAGGACAGGGTTCTGTACAGGCTGGCATCATGGTGCTGTTGGTTGTTTAGCTCAAGCATCAGTAACCAGCTTTCAGTTGGTTCTCTCTTTTCACCACATGATTCCAGGGGATCGAATTGGGCTGGCAGCAACCTTCACCCTCTGGCCATCTCTGCTCCCCAGGGTTTCACTGCCTAGGTTGCTCCCTAGCCTGGCCTCAGACTCACTGGGTAGTGGAGGATGACGTGCCTCCATCTCCTGAATGCTGGAATACTGGAGTTTACCATGACATGAAGCTGGGCCGGGCAGTGGTGGCACACGCCTTTAATCCCAGCACTCGGGAGGCAGAGGCAGGCGGATCTCTGTGAGTTCGAGGCCAGTCTGGTCTACAAGAGCTAGTTCCAGGACAGACTCCAAAGCTACAGAGAAACCCTGTCTCAAAAAACCAAAAAAACAAAAAACAAAACAAAACCCAAAAAAACCCAAAACCATGATGTGAAGTTTATTTGGTGCTGGAAGTAGAACCCCTCATGTGTTAGATGAGCCCTCTACCATCATCCCAGCCTATGTCTCCAAGTTTGATGCTGTGTGTCAGGAAGGGTGCCCCACCTTCTCTTGAGGCAGTACCTCGGAGAATACCTCTTTGCAACTGTCCTGTAATTGATGACTATCAGCAGGGAGCCTGGATCGTGTCAAAGGGACATACTGTATACTTCCCTCCCAACCTGATTTATCCTCTAAATTAGCTATTCTCCCTGCTGGCTTGTCCTTTCAACCTGGTGAGCAGGAGGGTGGAGCCCATTTAACAGATGGGGAAGCTGAGGTTTAGGAGGTTGACTTTTGAGGAGCCAGGGGCCCTTTCTCATGCTGCCCCCCTTCCCAGGAGTCCTTGTGTTTTAGGAGTTCTAGAGGTTGCTGTGCTCGTCCTGGAGGGGCTTCTCAGAAGCCCCCAGCTGCCCTCATTCTACCCACCCTACTGGGGCATCTGAGAGTCTGTGTAGCCCCAGCCTGCCCACCTGCAGACCAACCTGAGGAGAAGGACCCAACTGTGAACAGGAACAAGGTCTATCTTTGGCCGCGGCAGGCCTGCTGAGGATTGTGGAGGCCCAGGCTCAGAGAGTGGACTCACCGAGGGCGTTTCCAACTGGGACTTTCCTTTCCTTTTCCTCTCTCTCTCTCTCTCTCTCTCTCTCTCTCTCTCTCTCTCTCTCTCTCTCTCTCTCCTTTTTCAAATGGGCAAGGATGACCCTGAACTACCTCCCAAATTCTGGGATTCCAGGCACGTGGTACACCTGGTACACCTGTTTGACGCTATAGATGGAACACAGAGCTGCCTGCATGTCAGGCAAGCACGCTAGGGACTGCGTGACATCCCCACCCCCCAACTGGGATTTCAAAGAAAGCTTCCAGACTCCTTGGGCAAAGTTCCCACAGGGTAGTGAGGCCAAAAACCAGAGGGGCCAGAGAGGGGTGGCAGGAACCTTCCCCAGCCTCTGTTCCCTGGGATGCAGGGTGGCCTGAGATCCATGCAGGGGATGTAGAATCAGGGAGCCCCGGGTCAGCTCACATAGCTCCCTGCAGGATGACTCCTGCCTGTCCTTCTGTCACATGCCCACCCCCACCTCTATTTCTTGCCTTGCCAGCTTCTGCCAGGGACAGTGAGGGTAAGGGTGGGTCTCTAGGCCCAATCTAGTCCTTCTGTGGAATGAAGGATGACAGTTGGCTTCTCTCATTCTGTTTACTGTAGGGCCTGTGGGTAGAGTAAAAATGGCCTCGGGGAATCCAGTATCCCACAGGAACCTTCTGGCCACCACAGGTAGCTGTGTGTCACCCCAGGGGATAGCTCTATTACTCAGGGGCCCTCTTTGAGCCCTTGGAACTGTTCTAGGATTGTTAGTCGTTGTCCTGGGGTCTTTGGTGTTGCCCTCTGTCCTCAGAACCCCATAGTAGAGGAGTCAGTCCTAGCCACTACTCTATGGGGCTGTCCACTTTTCCGGTTGCCTGTCCTTTGTCGGGGAACCAGGCAACCCTGAGTACAGACAAGCCCATTCAGGACTCACCTTGCTTGCTACTGGCCTGAGGTCAGAAAAAGCTGTTCTTTGGAATTGGGGTGGAGCTTCTCTCTGAGATGTCACTCACTCACCGAAGAACCAATGAGATGAGCCATGCCCTACAGGAAGCCACCACTGTAGGCCTGACAATTACACTGGGACTTTCTAACACTGGTTGGTCCGTCCTTGAGACACTCAAGTGGTTGTAGCCTGGTGGAAAGTCAGATGGCTCCATGTTGACCTTCTGACTTCCTAGAGTCAGCAGACCCCTGCCTTGGCCTCTCACGCCCCGGCTTTCCCCACTTGCGTGGCCTACCTGATTACAGTTCACCCTGGAGAGCTTTGGACAGGAGCCAGATTCTTAGAGAACAGGAAACCCTCTCCTGGGCCTGCCTGCTTTCTCACTATCCTGAGAGGTCAAAGACTCTGGGAGTTCTCGTGGCTCATGGTGACCCCTCCTCCAGCTGCAACATAACAGGTACTCAAGACCCAGTTCTGGGGTCTGGAGATGACCTGATCACGTGCTCACCTAGTCTAGCACCCACAGAGCGTGAGTTTGATCCCCTGAAGAGCATAAACCAGGTACGTGACCCATTCCTGTGCACTACTGAGGGGTTACAGCAGGAAGATCAGAAGTTAAGGGCCTTGGCTACATAGCTAGTTTGGGGGCCAGCCTGGGCTACTCGAGACCATCTCAAAGCACATCAAACCAAACCAAACCACTCCTATTTCTTTTATGAGACGGGGTCTCAAATTTCTAGCCTAGGTTTGTTGGCCTGAAACTCTTTGTGTATCTCAGAAGGGTCTCAAGCTCCTGATGCTCAGCCTCCTGAGTGCTGGGATTATAAGCCTGTACCACCATGCCCCAGCCCACCAGTCTCAGGACTCAGAGTGTGTGTGTGTGTGTGTGTGTGTGCGCGCGCGCGCGCACGTGCACGCGTGTGTGCACATGCACACGCACGCACTGGAGCAACTGAGGCTAAGGGAGCCAGTCAGATCTGGCTCAGACAGACAGCAATCCTCCTGGCCACACCTTTGTTATTTTACTTTTAAGAGCACCGGTGCCCCACAGGTGATTCATTTAACAGCATTCTCAAAGCCTGCAATTTGCCTCAGTGCTCAGCTTCACACATGAGCTTCTGCCGCCGCAGGCGAGTGCCAGGCCCATCCGCGCGGGTGTCACCTGGGGCCAGGGCACCAATAAATAGAGATCTCTGGCACCCAGGAGAAGGTACCTCTTCCTGCTCTTGAGTTTCACCCTGGGGAGAGTGTGGTTCGTCACCCGAGGGTGTACTGTACAAGCTCAGCTTTAATTAATCAATCACCAAGCGATGAATTGGTTAATGTGGGGCCCACTCCCCCGTGGATGACTGGCACGGTAATGAATGCCAATTATTTCAGCATTAATAATTAATCTCCAACCGTGCCTGGGAAGAAGTAGAAGGCACACAGGACTCAAATCAGTTCTGAGAGCCAACCAGACACCCGGGGCTGCTGCTCTCCTGTCTGAGGCTCTGAGCTCTCAGTCTGTGCTACCAGTGGTGACCAGGGGAACTAGGTGGGCCCCCAAATAGGAGCGAAGCTAAGCCACATGAGGGCTGGGCTTGCTAGCACACTGCTGAACTGAGTGCTTGGGACAGTCACACGTGCGGCAAGTGCTTAATACTTGCCAATTCTCATCCTGATCCCACCCAGCCCGTCACCCGAGAGTTTCTTAACCTCAGGTAACTTTCTAGCCATTTGGAAAATTTGTGTGCTCATTCATTTGTATCACCATCTGTTGAGTATCCTTTATTTTTTAAAAATTATGTGCCTATGTATACGTGGGCGCAAGTGCCTTGGAGGCCAAGACTTTGGATCCCCCAGAGCTGAAGTTATAGGTGATTGTGAGCCGCCTCATGTGGGACCTGGGAACCAAACTCCAGTCTTCTGAAAGAACAGGAAGTCCTTTTAACTGCTGCAGTTCCCCAGAGCAATTCTGTGCTTAGGCCACTCAGTCCCTACACAAAGGCAGACAACTTGTTCCTTTGGGACAGCTACCTATATCATGTCCATGAGAGAAGGACAGGGGGCTTTAGAAGTCACCTTCAGGTTGTAGCTGGAGACCCAGGAGTGCATCCCTTGAGGGATTGTTTTGTGGCCTTGGTGGCCATTGGTGGTGACTCTAGGCACAGTGGAAGGGACCGAATGTCTCTTTGGAGCCAGTCTGCAAGAGCCTTCACCCATGAAAGCCAATTGTGCGCCACGGGAGAGGAGTGGCTGGCATGGCTAGCTGGGTATACTGTTTGTCAGGGACTGCTCTGGGGGCATACAGTCACAGACAAAATCTCCCACACTGTCACCCAGGGACTGTGGGAGGCAGACCTGTGAGATTTAGTGATTCGAGAGGCCCAGGAGAGGCCACTGCTGAAGTTTCAGGAGTGCCGAGAGGCTCCGTGTCATTCTCCAGATGGGGAAACTGAGACTCATTGAGGGACTGTGACTTCCCAAGGGAAAGAGTGGCATAGGGGAGGGCACTTCCTGGAGGAGGTGGTTTCAGATGCCAACTTGCCAGCTACATCCTGGTCCTCGTCTTCCCGCTCATGGCGTTTTCCAAGAGTGTAGGTAGGCCAAATGCTAAGAGGATGAGTCCTTTGGGAGACGGCAGCATGGCTTTCTAGAATGTCACTACTCTGTCCTAGCTGTGTGTCCTATGGCTGGTCGCACAACCTTTCTGTGCCTGGATTACCTCTTCAAGTAATGGCACTAAACATGATGTTTATGTCCTGTGCTGGTCCTCATTTGATGAGGTAATAACAGCAACCCCTATCTGGGTTCTCCTAATGTTGGCCTTTGCATGAGTATTGTTAATCCAGAGACTGGGGCAATAGCTCAGCTGGTACAGTGCTTGCCTCATGTGCACAAGGCCTGAGTTCCAACCCTAGGACCTCATAAACTGTATATCGTAGCATTTTCTGATCACAAACATCAAGAGTTCCAGATCCTCCTCAGGTGAACTGGAGGCTAGCCTGGGCTCCATGAGAACCTTCTAAAAATTAATAAATTACATTAGAAAATGGTTAAATTAAAATTAAAGAACAAGACTTTGCAGGCCCTTCAGCAATTTCAATACCCAAGTGTCTGAATTTCCTGGGCTGGCATAGATGTGTGGATGGGGCACTGGGGTGGGTGGGGCATGAGCTGAAAAGATGTCAGATTCAGAGAAACTCTGCATGTATGTCTGTACACGTGTGCAAGTCTAGGGGCTTCTGTAGGTCAACAGGCTAGGAGTCAGGCAGGCACAACCAGGTTTTCCTGAACATCCCAGATTCAAGACTCCCGGTGCAATAACCTCTGAGGAACACATGGCTCAGCAACAAGGGGAAACTGTATTTTCCAAGGCTCCTTCCCAGAGGGTCTATGATTCTGTCTCCAGCAGGCACCAGCAGGTTGGCCTTATTAGTGCCTTCTAAAGACTTCAAGTGTAGGCTGGCGAGATGCACCCAAGCTGGCCTTGTAACCACCCTGTGTCTGGGACTCTGCTTGCGACGTTCTTATCTTACTTTATCTAACTTTTCTGCCGGCTGCTGGTGAGGGAGGTCCAGAGACTTTGCTTGGCTCCCTCAAGGTCACACAGCAGCTGGAAGACAAGAAGAGTAAACTTAGCAAATTCAAGGACACGCTGGACCAGGGCCCTGGAGCCTCTCCTCCCTCTTTCCCTTCCTCCTGTGCTCTTTCCTTCCTTCCTGTCACTCAAGAAAAATGTATTTGAACATCATCCAAGGGCAGCTGTGCCCTCAGGAATTCCTAGGCTGTGAGAATGTGGCCTGTGTGTGGGGGTCGCCCTCAGGAGGACGTGTGGGGAAATGGCTGTGATGAGCTGGTTCGAAGGTAGGAGGTGGAAAGTAGATCACAGAGCCCTGGGGAAGGGTTCTGCTTGGCACAGAAAATACCTGAGCCATCAGCAAGCAGGCAGGGAGCTCGGGGTTGTCCTGTGGGTACTCTGGGGGCCTAGAAGCGGGAGTGGGGCTTGTCCAGGAAGCCTCGTTCTGTAGCGGATGCTCTCAGACAGACCCTGCAGAGAGCCCAAAGCACCTGCAGCCCGAAGGCTGAGTGCTCTAGGAACCAAGATCTGCCTGTCTGTCTGTCATCTGGGTCCTGACTCACCTCCTGGTAGAATACTGTGCTTTTCCTGGAACACAGCTGGGCACCCTCCCTTGGTGGGCCCAAGTCATTGCTTCTCTGGACCCTCCTGCCTAAGAAACCTGGAGGCCCTGGAAGCCATCTTAGTGACCAGACAAGGGGAATGAGGCCAGGGAGTGAGGAGAGCAGGGCACACACTGGCTGGCAACCTGGAAGAGGTGTCCCACCAGTCAGGGGCCGGGTGTGAGCTGGTAGAAAGGGCCCGACTCTATAAGACTATATTTCGCTTCATTACACACACACAACTCTGTTCTTTTTGTTTTGTTTCTCAGCAAAGTCCTTCTTTGAGTCTCAGTTTTCTCCTCTGCAAAAGGGGACAACAGTGCTATCTTCATCAGATTACAGAGAGACTCAAAACAATTCTGCCTGGGAGTGGAACTGGCTCAGTTGTTAGAGTACTTGTTAGCATCACAAAGGGAGCCCTGGCCTCCCTCTCCAGCAGCACCTAAAATTGGACTCTGTGACTGTGACTAAAGCCTGTAATCCCAGCCCTCTGGAGGTGGAGGCAGAAAGATCAGAAGTTCAAGGTCATCTTCAGTTACGGAGGAGTTTTAAGCTAGTTTGAGCTACGGGAGAACTTGTCTCATCCAGCAAGCAAGCAAGCAAGCAAACACCCCCATGAAACAATGACTATAAGGCCAGCAAAATGGCCCAAAGAGTAAAAATACCTGTTGCTAAGGCTGACATCTTTTTTTTTTTTTTTGGTTTTTCGAGACAGGGTTTCTCTGTGGCTTTGGAGCCTGTCCTGGAACTAGCTCTTGTAGACCAGGCTGGTCTCGAACTCACAGAGATCCACCTGCCTCTGCCTCCCGAGTGCTGGGATTAAAGGCAAGCGCCACCCCCCCCCCCGGCGCTAAGGCTGACATCTTAGCATCAAGTGTCGTGACTCAGATGGCGAGGAGAGGACCCACTCTCCCAAAAGCTGTCCTAAGCTGCAGCATGTACTCTGTAGTGTGAGAAAATCCCCCAAAATAATGGATAAATATAATTGTAAAGAAAAATAAGGCGCTGGAGAAATGTTTCAGCAGCTAAGAAAACTTGCTCTTCTTCTAGAGGACCTGCCTGGGTTTGGTATGGCTCATAACTCTAGTTCCTGGGATGCAACTCCCAACTTCTGGACTCAGTGGACACCAGGCATGTACTTGGTATATACATACATGCAGGCAAAACACTCATATGTATAAAATTGTTTAAATAAACGTAAAAGTGCCTATAAAGGGCTTGATACTTAGTAATTGTACACCAAGTATTCTCCACCACCATCATCACGGGCCTTGCTATTGTGTAAGGAGGAATAACATGGGTCTGACTGGCATTGAAAGCTAGGAAGAGAGACCTGTCCTCACACCGCACATGTGGAGCCATGCGGATCAGAGAGGACTGGGGAAGAACTCTCCAGAAGATGGAGCCCTGGAGAGCGCAGCAGCTGGGAAGGGGGCCCACCTCCTGCTTCCACCCCAAACCCTGCTAAGTCTGTGTAGACCTAAGACCAATCTATCAATTTTTGAAATGTGTTTTATGTGTGTGGGTGTCTTGTCTCATGTACATCTGGTGCTTGCGGAAGCCAGAAGGGGGCATCGGATCTCCTGGGACTGGACTACGGATGGTTGTGAACCACTCTGTGAGTGTTGGGAATTGAACCTGGGTCCTCTGGAAGAACAAATCTCTTAACTGCTGAGCCATTCTTGAGCCCTCAGGGCTACTTTTTATTTGTCATTTTTTTTATTTGTTTGTTTGTTTGACAAGTTGTGGCTGATTTGGAACTCGACCTATAGCACGGGCTGACCTTTAACTCACAGAGATCCAGCTGTCTCTGCTTTCCAAGTGCTGGGATTAAAGGTTTGTTTTGCCAGTTATAGGCACATGATTGGGGCCTATACCCAGCAAGCCCAGCCATTCACTTATCTAAGATGTACAGTTCTTTAGTTGTTGGTTTGTCTGTGTGCGAGGCCAGAGTTCAACATCAGGACCTCATTTGTTTCTCTACCTTATCTTCTGAGACAAACTCTCTCCCTGAATCTGGGGTTCACCCATTCACGAGGCTTGCTGGCTAGGGAGCCCCTGGGTCTGCCTCTCTGCCGCTCCACACTGGGTCTATTGTGCATCTTGGGCCAGGCTTTCTCATATGGGTTCTGGAAATGGGATGCAGGTTGCTGTTGCTTTCATGGCAAACCCAATTTGTTGTAATTTCTTTCATTTATTTGTGTATGTGGGGGCAGTGTGCCAAGCCTGATGATCTGAGTTCGACCCTCAGAACCCACATGGTAGAAGGAGAGGATCGCTTTTCGAAAGTTGTCTTCTGACTTTCATATGCCTGCTGTGGCATTTCTGGGTTATTCTAGGTTTGTCTTTTTTCTCATCCATTTTGGGGGCGGGGATCTCACATAGCCCAGGCTGCTCTCAAGTTCAGCATGTAGCCAAGCTGCCCTTGAACTTCTCCTCCTGCCTGTCCCTCCTTAGTGCTGGCATGAGAGCCCTGAACTATGCTTGGTTAGCGTGGTGCTGGGGATAGAGCCCAGACTCATCATACCTGGCTTAGAATCAACTTTTATGTAGTGACCTTGAACTTTTATATAGTGACCTTGTATTCTGAATCTGGGCTTGACTAATTTACTGCTTCGAAATAGTTTCTGGGTGTCTTCCTCAGGATTTTCTATGTACAAGATCATGTCATCTGCAAGTAGAGATAGCTTTACTTTTTCCTTTCCAAGCTTGGCTCCTGTGTTTCCTTCTGCAGCCTCAGTTCCCTGGCTCAGGCCTCTAGGGCATCTGCTTTTGTACAGGAAGGGGGGGTTCCTCCATCTGCTCAGAGAAGAGGGCCACCCTGTTCTGCTTCCGTCTACCTGGGGAACTCCAGCTCTATTCTCACACAGAGCAGGGCTCACTCTCCTTTCTCTCCTCTCTCTCCCCACTCCCCTCCCTCATTCCCGCCTCTCACCATTGCGGACTTGCACTGGACTGCTGCCTCCTGCACACAGACTCCAGCACTACCCCACCATCTTCCCAGATCCTGTTTCTTCTATGCTCTCTGACACCCCTCTCCCTGTTCAGCCTGGCCCTAAGCTCCACCAGCATGCTACCCATTGCTGTCCTGTCTTGAGGCTACAATGACTCACTTTTCTGGGAGCCCCAAATTTTAGGAATTCATGGGTAGTCAGCAAGAGCCATCCCTTTGGTGTGGTGGTCCTTGTAAGGCAGGGCAGGAGATATAGGCTCAGAAGGCTGCAGAGTGCTGGGAAGGGCCTCTTCTTTTAAGGGGCGCAGCCAGGAGGAGGGATCAGAGAGGAGCATGGAAATTTAAAGTCTCTATGGGAGAAGTGGAATCACTGTGGCTAGAACAGGATCTGGAGAGGCTAGTGGTTTGGAAGAAAACAGTAGAGAGTATGCTGGCTACCTGAGTGCAAACTAGACAGCCCAGTTCTTCATAGACCAGGCCCAGGAACTGATGTGTAGAAGTTTCTAGTACTTTCTACAGGGGAGTTGTTAAATATTCTCAGGACACCCTAGGAGCCTAGTAGGAAAAAATGAACATGAAGGACAGCACTTAAAGATGCGCCTCTGGGTCGGGGAGACGCCCAGTTGGTAAAGTGCTTGCTGATCCCCTGAGCTTAGGAACCAGCTGGTCAGTCCAGCCAATCAGTGAGCTCCAGGTTCAGGGGCGGGTCCCCCTCCCCCCCAAAATAAGATGGAGAGTGATCAAGAAAAACAGCATTGGAAGACAGTGCCTGAGTTGTGACCCCTGAGACTGACCACTTGCAAGTGTGTGTGCACACACA
>JAQHUG010000125.1:598115-615360 GCA_028555095.1 Dicrostonyx torquatus
GGCAGGGCGTGAGCCCTGTGATATGGACTCAGCCAAGGCCCTGTTCCTGACTCCTGCCACTCTGTACCTTGTTCGGGATTTCTTGAACGTTTTTTAAGAGTGACAGGAAATGTCTGGAATCCTAGAGTAGTGTGGAGATGGCTCGGTGCATAAAATGTTTGACAGGCAAGCGTGTGGACTGGAAATCAAATTCCCAGCACTCAGGCAAAAGTCAGTTGAGTATTGTGACCAGCCTGGAAGTCCAGAGCTCTGAAGGCAGAGACAGGAGAGCCCTGGGGCTAGCTGGCTGCCTAGGACTCCAGGTTCAGAGAGAGAGAGAGAGAGAGAGACCCAAAGAACAGTGGTTCTCAGTAGGGGTTGTGACCCCTTTGTGGGGGTCAAACAACCTTTTCATAGTGGTCACCTAAGACCATGAGAAAACACTGATATACATAATGAATCATAACAGGAGCAAACCTGCAGTTTTGAGATAGCAATGAAAAAACACACGTGTCTGCACATATGCTCACACATACACACACACATGCACACACATACATGCACACATATACACACGCACACACATACACACACCACACAAACATACACACATGCACACATACACACGCGCACGCACATACACACACACACACCTGTGCACTAGGCCTGAACATTCATCAGGTGTGATCCTTCATTTGTACTGGAGGTGAGGGGAATGAGCTCAGGGAGGTGACACATCTTTGTACCACAGCTGCTCGATGGCAAGTGGAGCCGCATGAGACCTGTCGCTTCTAAAGACTCCTGCACTTGGAAGCTGTGCCTGGGGTCCCCGCTGCTGTGCTGGGTGGAGGGCTGGCAGCCACCTTTCCTGGGATTCTCTGCTGGCTCCAAGAACAGCAAGGTTACAAAGAGGAGGAGTCTAAAATGTGACCTGAGGTCAAGCCTGGTAGTACCAGACCCTCAGCCAGCCCTGGGCTGGGAAAGAGTATACCCGTTTTGGGCCCCCGCTCACCTCTGAGAAGGTGTGGTGAGCTGACAAATGAGGGAGCCAATGCTTCTAATAATCAGCTGCTTGCTGCGCCCATATGTAGCACTGGGTCCCAGGGGAAAGCTGTGGATACTATGGTGGTATAGGCCACTTAGTTGATGTGTGACCACCTAACAAACCATGCCAGTCGCCCCGACTCATGGTTCTCTTTGAGGACAGAGCAGACATCTTCTGTAGATGAGATTCCATTCCTGCTTTGTCATGGTGATTCCAGGAAGCTCCAGGGGTAGGTGTGCATCAGCCAGAGTCCCATGATGAGGTGTTTCCTTGAGATACACTTGGAATTGTGGCGGGATCCCTCACTGAAGAAACCCTCCTGGGGGTAATTGACTTACGGAGCTCTATGAGGGCACCATCCTGGTGGGCTGGTATCCGTGCCATACTAGTTGTGAAATATTTTGGATATTGCTTCCTATTATATACGCAATAAGGCATATTGGTGTTGGAAACACATGCATAGCATTGAGACAAGAATCTGGGCACTGCCCTATTCAGGGGCCAATAATTGGGTGAATAGATTTTCTCTCGTCTTCAGGAAAAGTCACTCACCATATGGTGTCAATGAATCAATTTCATTTAGTTATGCTTTCCATGAATGGTCAAACTCTGTGCCAAGAACGGGGTACACAGTAGGTATTTTTGCTACATAAAGAGTGTTTACTAAGGACTGTTCTGTCTCCAAGACTGGAGGTGATAGGAACAAGGAGTCCAGCCAGCAGATTATATACAGGGGGAAAATGCAGATTCTATGATGGCTGAAATCTCAGAAGGAGAAAGAGGAGGGACTGTCAGGCTTTGAAAAAAAGGTTCATCAAGGTCAAACAAGGTCATGTTCAAAGCTTGATGGCACAGAGAAATAAATAATCAACATTAATGTTGCTCCCAGTTCTATGGATTAGAACCTAGGAGCAGCAAGACATGTGGAGCTGGCTCAGGGTGTTCCCTGGGGTCAAAGCAAGATGTCTGCTGAGGACATGGTCATACTTCATATGCAACATACATGAAGCCTAAAAGTAATTTTATACCTTTTTTTCTATTTGTTTCATGGTGTAAAATTTCCCACTTGTGACATGTTAGTGCTCAAAAAAAAAGCTTTGCATTTCAAAGCAATTCAGGCTTTTGATTTGGGGGTTAGAGATGCTCAATCCGAATTTTAAACACATCATTACTTCCTGGGAGAGGGTGACAAATGTTTCCAGACTCAGGTCTCAAGTGTCTTAACTTGGCTCTAAGGGAAAAACACAAAGAGAGAGCCACAAAGGTTGTCGTAGAATACTGTGTAAATAAAAAGCAGAAACAGCCACGTTGCTCAACAATGGGGACTCTAATACATAAGGGAATATTGCATGTCTGCATCTGTGGTTATTAGAAAATGTGAGGGTACGAAAAGGCTGGTGCATCAGTTAGTAGGCATCAGACCAGCCCCGTGGCGTTTTTATGTTGATAAGGTATGAAGCATAGAAATAAGGGCTGGGGAGAGGTGCATCAGCACTTGCTAGATAAGAACTCGAGCTCAGTACCGCAGAATCCACAAAGAAAAGCCAGGTGTGCCGTGTGTGTCTGTAATCCTATTCTTGGGAGGCAGGGACTAGAGGATCCCTGGGGCTTGCTAACCAGCTAATCTATCTGAATCAGTGGCAAGCTCCATGTTGGGTGAGAGAATTTATTTCAAAAAAAATAAGGTGGATAGGCTGGGAAGGTGGCTGGGTAGATAAATGAACTTGTTGCTAAGATTGATGACCCGAGTTGGATCCTGAGGACCCACACAGTGGGAGGAAAGCATGAACTTCTGCGGGTTGTGAGGACTTCTAACGGATGTGTGTGTGCTATGACATGAGAGCGCACATGCATTCTCTCTCTCTCTCTCTCTCTCTCTCACACACACACACACACACTCACACACACTCACACATTTTCCAAGACATTCCAGAATGCCAGCAGTAGACACATATAGCTGGTGGAACTGCAAGTGGTGTTTATCATATTTTATTTTGGTTTTGCTTGCGTGTGTTTTGCCAATCTTATTTCTATAATGACTATATGTTACTCTGGTAATTAATTAGAAGCTTCAGATGTTCCCATGAAAAGGACCTGCCCAGAACTGGTTGAGTTTTCTAACACTCCTTAGGCAAGGGTCCTGACCTAGCCTAGCAGCATGGGACAAGATGGGGACCAACACCCCAGAAACAGAATTACCCAGAACTCTCTTTGAGCATTCCCTGGTCATGAGCATTCCCAGTGAAGGTGGAAAGGTTCCTATCACGAATTGCACTTCACAGGAGAAGTGAGCAGAAATGGCCCAAGTTGATCATTAAGACAAACAGACAGGAAAGTCCCAGCTCCCAGGTTTTTATACACATGCTTCCTGCCAGGTGACCTGGCCAGGCAAACACTGTGTCAGGTGCCTTGCAGCAAGCCTGCAGCATGGCAGGTCCCCTTCCCCAAGGTGTCCTCGATGAAGAGGGTCTGAGCGAGACTTACCAGATAGCCATATAATGTCTAAGCTAAGGTTTGGAGGGGGTGGGGAAGACACAGAATCCCTCAGTGCCTGAGCTGGTGAGGCGTAGGGCATCTGCAGCCCCTTCCGTGCTGGTCACTGACTCCTGCCCTTGGAGTCACAGGCAGTTTCTTTTGGAGGTGATGTTGGCATTCTGGTGTTCACTGTGACCTCCCTACCTCAGCCCTGGCTCCTGGAGCTTCCTAACTTGGAGAACAGGGCCCTGGCTGTGCGTTCGATTTTACCTGGTAGGCGAAGGAGGTCAAAGGGCAATCCTGAGCTATTGCCTTTGTGCTTGCCCTGTGGTCATTCTGATACCAGAAGGGATCAGTTGAAAGCCACTGGATTTTGATGGGAGTCTGAAGAAGAGCCTCATGGCTGTTGTTACAGGCGCTGGCTTCATCAGAGAGACTGACAAACAAATGTGAACCTGTGTATCCCCTGGGACAGATGGCATCTGTGAAGATGTCTGTACCTGTCACCAGGAGCGGAGGGCCCCCTGGAAGAGACAGAGGTGATTGCAGGGCTGGGTGTAACCTGGTGTGTAGAGGTCTTGCCAAGTAAGTCCAAAGCCCTGGGTTTTAGCCCCAGCATCATGGATACCAGCAGGATGGCACAAGCCTGGATTCTCCGAATCTGGAAAGTGGAGGCTGAAGGATAAGGAGTTCAAAGTTATGTGTGGCTACACAGCAAGCCTGAAATTAGCCTGAGCTACAATAGACCCTGTTTCAAATATGAAATCACAAACTAAACTAAAGTGGGAATAATTATATTAATGAGTTATAGTGATGAACAAACAGAAATTTGTGTAAGTTTAGAGTCCCATGGGTTTCCTGGGGACACTCAGGTCTGATAGCCAAATGAAGTAGCAGAGCCAGATACCTAGGGTCTCAGTGGATCCCTAGGCTGCTATAGAGGTGGTAGGGACAGCAGCCCGGTGTAGACTGTCACAGCCACCAGGTTAAGCAGAAGGGGTCAGGTAGGGAGCCTTAATGAGGAGTCTGGGAGAAACAGGGTCTATGTGCTTCTGGGGGCTGAGGACCCTGAGGGAGCAGGGCAGGGGGGAGCGGGTTGGGATGCTGTGGGTGTGTGAAGGGGGCTGTCTTGGCCATGGATGTCAATAGGATATTACCAGTGAGGATGGAGATTGCAATTGCATAATTTGGATGGGTATTAGAGCTGAGATGACCAACCTGGAAATGCAGTGTGTGTGTGCGTGCGCGCAAACACACACACACACACACACACACACAGATACATGTGGAGGTCAGAAGAAGAGCTTGCACATCAGTCCCCTCCCCACCTTGTTTGAGATGGGGTCCCTTGTTCTCCTCTGCAAAGGCAAGGCAAGCTGGCCTGAGGGCTTCTGGAGAGCCTCCCATCTCTGCCTTTCAGGGGCAGCATGGGGTGCACAACTCACAGATGTGGGCCACCGTGTCCAGCTTGTATATGTGTTCTCGAGTCTAAACTCGAGTCAGCAAGGGCTTCTACGTAAAGACTGACCCATCTCCCCATCCCCATCTCCCCATCCCCATCTCCCCACCCCCATCTCCCCACCCCCCACCCTATCTCCCCAGCCCTCGCTCAGTTTCTTTTCCTTTATTTTCTTCTTCTTTTACACACACACACACACACACACACACACACACACACACACCACCACCACCACCACCACCAACACCACCCCACACCCCACACATATAAATGGAGTAGGGGTTGGGGACAGAGTCTCACTTTGTAGCTAATCATGGTGGCCTGAAGTTTACCATATAGACCAGGCTAGTCTGGAACTCAGGGCGACCTGCCTTCCTCTGCCTCCCAAGTGCTGGGATTAAAGGCATGCTCCACCATGCTCAGTTGTCCCCACCGCACCCCCCAAACTGTGTTAAACACAGTGGGGAGATCACTCCAGGCTAGAACTACAAAGCAGAGATTCCAAGCAACCCCATCCTATCACGTATTTCTATTCCTCCAGGTCCCTTTTTCCAGACACTAGGGCTCTGGGCTCTTCAAGTTTCTGCTGACCACAGTCAGGTGGCCACTACCTTGGTGTCTGTAGCCATGTCTCTCTCCTGACGCCTGTGGTCCCTTGACATCTGGGCATGCCGAGTCTAGGGCCTCCTCCTGAGGACCTACACAGGTGTGTGACACTAGGCAGCTGGTCTCTCAACCTTAGCAGGTATCCCCAAACTCCACAGCACAGCTCAGCTCCTGATGCTCACCCCGGCCTGCTCCACTAACCCAGCATCCAGAGAGAGCAAGAGACTGGTCTTAGGCAAGAGGGATATGGGAGGAGTGGGGTCTGCTCATGGTGGCTGGAATTCCAACAGAAAATTGTCCTCTGTCTCCAAGTGACCTCCTGAGAAAATGGCATGTGGGAGTCATAGATCTCTAGGACAGACAGCCAGAGACAAGGTGGACAGCGGCCTGGGCCCCCAAATGGCTGAAGCTAGGGCTCCTCCAACCACTCTGGGAGCAAGAGATCTTGCAGGGCACTGCCCCCTTCCCAGCTTTTTAGTGGGTGGGGCTTCTGTCAGGAGAAGAGCTGTGGTGAAGAATTTAGGGGTACCTGCTAAGGCTGAGAGAGCAGCTGCCTAGTGTAGGTGTTCAGGAGGAGACTCTCTACTCTGCATGCCCAGATGTCAAGGGAGTACAGGCATCAGGAAGAGAGACACGGGAGCAGTCACAAGCCACAGGAGTTGGGGGCACTTGCTTAGGCTAGATTCCCCTCTTACTTTTGATCCTTCCTTCCTTCCTTCCTTCCTTCCTTCCTTCCTTCCTTCCTTCCTTCCTTCCTTCCTTCCTTCCTTCCTTCCTTCCCTCCCTCCTTCCCTCCCTCCCTCCCCCTTCCCTTCCTTCCTTCTTTTCCTTCTTCCTCCCTCTTTCTCTTCTTCCTTCTCCTTGCTGGTGACAGGTTTATGTGATGCTTGGCTCTGTACATGGTAGACAAGCAATCCGTGGACTGATCTGTACCCAGAGCCCTCCTGATTGCTTTGACCTCAGATGTTTGCTGCCAATCAGCTTGTGGATTTGCCTCCTTTGCTGTGCGGCCACTTCCTCAGCAGGTCTCCAAACCTGAAGGACAGCAGAGAGCAGCACTCTCTCCTGGCTGGCTTTCCTGAAAGATGCCACCACCAGCCATCTCACCTTTCCACTCTGTGACCTGCTGGCCTCTCTCTCTCTCTCTCTCTCTCTCTCTCTCTCTCTCTCTCTCTCTCTCTCTCTCTCTCTCTCTCTCTCTCTCTCTCAAAGCCCCAGGCGTCCTGAGCCAGAAGCACCTGGCTCAGCCGCTCCCGAATTCCTGTCCCTCAGGAACTGTGTGAAATAATAAATGCTTAGTGATGTTTTCAGTTCCCAACCTTTGTGGGAATCTGTTATGCAATGACAGAGAAACTGACAAGCGCGGAGAGGCAGAGAGGGAACATAGCCTGTGCAGGGTTGCAAAGGGGTGGGCCAGAGTCAACAGGCCTGCAGGGCCTCTAGAAAAAATTGACTTCCAGGCATGTCCAGCCAGAGTCCCAGGATAGCTATGAAGGCAGCCTAACACACGTGTTGACCAAAATATCATGTTACTATGTCAAAAATGTTAGACATCCTTGTAAGCACCTAAAAAGATCTCTGAGGTTCGTTAAAAGAGCACAGCACCCCTGAGAGTGTGCTGGGAAGTTGTGGGGAGGAAAAAGGGAGAGAAAAAAGCAAGAAGAGATGTGCGTGTGTGTGTGTGTGTGTGTGTGTGTGTGTGTGTGTGTCTTCCTCGGCATCCCTGTGAGAGACCTTGACTTAAAGAGATCTGGGGGTGGCAATGTAGATGGAGAGGTACCACTCTGAAATAGACGTGGACAACAAAGGACGAAGGTGACAACAGGGTCTACCGTTCTTCTGGGCATCAACCAGATGGAGGTCTGACAAGGATGTTGAGAGGTCAGGGTGTCCCAATCAGGGGTACCCAAGACCGTGGGGGTGCAGTCAGAACTAGGTGGGAGAGGGCTCTTAAGTGCTCAGCATCCTTGATAAATGAGCAACAGACTCCAGTACAGAAGAAAGCTGAGGGGGGCATCAGGGTGAGAAGAGGGGCTCCCAGGGGTCCAGAGTGAGGAGCTAAGTTAGAAGCCAGGACTGTCGGGGACTAGAGAGTCCAGGGGGCCTGAATGGGTATATCCTGCCCTGCTGGGAGTGAAGTTTGCAGTAAATCATCCTGTGAAGGAGCTGGGGCACGAGGTAGCTGCTCTGTCAGAGAACAGCAGATAGAGCAGGAGGCTCCATTCCTCCACACAGGGGCCTCTTCACAGCTGGGCTTGAGGGCTCTAACGCATGGCAGGCTCCCTTCAGGCTAAGCCATCCTGTTTCCAGGCACATGCCCTTCCCTTCCCCTGGGGTGGCATTTCTTGTCCGCTTTTTCTTTCCTTCCTTTTGTATGTGTATATGCATATCACAGGGAAATGTGTGGGGAAGTATACATACATACATACATGCATACATAGTGTGTGTGTGCGTGTGTGCAGATGAGTGTGGAGACCACAGGACAAATTCTGCTGTCATCCCTTGTTTTGTGAGACAGGGCTCCCACTGGCCTGGATCTTGTCAAGCAGGCTGGGATGGCTGTCTAGCAAGCTCCAGGGATTTGTCTGTCTTCCGCTTCTCCAGAATTGGGATTATAAACATAACCACTACACTTGCTTTTTTGTCACTGTTGTTGTTTGTTTGTTTTAACATGACTTCTGGGGATTGAATTCAGATCTTCTGACAGCACTCAGGTGATTTCAGAGCAGGCACTGTGCCATCTTCCCAACCCTCCTTCCATCCTTTCCTCCCTCCCTCCCCCTCCCTTCCTTTCTTGTTCTAATTAATTTTTTAGACTACCATACAAAGTAATGGCTTTCATTATGGCATTTTCACACATACATTGTCATTTAACTTTGTCCTCATTAGTGTCACCTATATAACTCCTGCTCCTCCTTCGGGTCACTGGAGATGATGCTTCCTCAAGGAGTCCCTCGGTGTCCACACTAGTTGAATCTGCTGTGTCGTGATCGGAGGCACAAGTTTTCCCTCCAGACCATGTGAGTTGTGTTCAGTCACGATTCTCCTTTCACGAAAAGCAGGGTTTAGTGGGGAGTGTGAGTGACAGTGACACTGAAGCTTGTGATGTGAAGTTGAGGTGATGTTGAGAACCAAGTCCCAAGTGGGTTTCCTGCACCCCTGGCTTGAACATAGTTTTGCACTATTTGAAGGGTTGGGGGCTCTAAAATAGTGTTGCCTTGGTCTGAGAAGATTTTCTTTGGAGTAGGCTGTGGCCACTGCATAGACTCCTAACTGGGCAAAGTGATGAGAGTAAGGAATGCTTGGGTTCTCAGCTCTAAATGGGACACTTATGTCAACCTCACTTCCAAGGCTCAGAAAACGCTATAGACGAGGAAGAGAGACGAAAAGAGCCTGAGGGAGGGTGGAGTGCCATTCAGCACTGTCTTCAGGGCCCGATGCCCTTGCTGCACCCTTGGACTCTCAACAGCTGTGATCACCCCCACAAAACCTTCAGAAGAGTGGGCCATCGCATCCATCCTCCAAGTCCCACCCATTCCTGATGATCCATAGGCAGTAACTGGTTGTTGGGAGAGGGAGGGACATTTTCTTTAGTGGCATAGCCACTGGCAAGGTGTCCATGTTCCTATAAATAACTCCTCACCCAAGAAAGATCCGTCTGTCTCTGCCTCCCTAGTGCTGGGATTAAAGGCGAGGGCCTCTTATACTATATAAGCCAATGTAGAGCATGGGTCTGCTGTCTTTTTCCAGCTGTGGGATTCGGTTTCTGATCTCCGTTCAAGCAGAGGATTCTGATTTGTGAGTCTACCCCTAAATAAATAGCCATCTATTTCTCAATTCTGAGCTAGTGTGGGGTTTCTTTTCAGCGTCCTTCTTCAATGCTCCCGAGTCCCCATGAAACGCATTGCTATACACCCCCTACACGCACATAGACCCTCATTTTCTAGAAGACCCTAAAGGACACAAACAAGATTGTATAGTCAATAAGCGACGTTCAGAACATAGCTTCCCTAGGCTTTCTTGGGGGCATTTGAAGAGCCCAGTGGCCACACGGGCACAAGACTGGTTGCTGTGACCCCTGCCAGCCTGGTTTTAGCATGGCTTGAGGAAGTGGGAGGTGAGGCAACAGATGGTCATGAAGAGACCCCAACCCACTCTCCTCTCGCCCTCACCCCAGTCAAACCTCCTTGGGTGCCAGTGACACCAGCATCTTCCCACAGAGGCCAGCTTCAGTGACTGTTGACACTGTAAGATTTATTTTGTTTGAAACATGCATATGTGTGTGAGAACATTTGCACACGTGCATGTTGGTATCCAGGGTGGGGTAGAAGAGGGTGCTTCAGCCTCTACAGCTAGAGTGGTGAACGGTCTAGTGTGGGAAGTGGGATCCAAACTCGCATCCTTTCTGAGAGCAGCAAGCCCTCTTAACAGTCCTCCTGGGTGGCCTCGGAATGGTGACTGAAGGATGGGCAAGATAGATTGTGTTGGACAGGGATTTCATGGACGTGGTTATGGGCTTTGCCATCTCTGAGTCCCTGTCTCTGCTTCCATAGACCTGAACCTAGGGCAGGTGTTGACTGAATGAATCATGGGGTGGATTCGTGAATCAGTTGCTGTGAGAGACCAGCCACATCCACAGATTGGCATTGCCAGGCTACCAAGAAGGTTGCCACTGTGCCTCTCCACACAGGACCTCACCGAGCTAATGCAGAAGCCTGTGCCTCGTGTCATGATGTGGGAGGAATTAAGATGATCAGATGGCAAGCTCTGGTCTCCTTTTTTTTTTTTTTGGTTTTTCGAGACAGGGTTTCTCTGTGTCTTTTGGAGCCTGTGCTGGAACTAGCTCTTGTAGACCAGGCTGGTCTCGAACTCAGAGATCCGCCTGCCTCTGCCTCCCGAGTGCTGGGATTAAAGGTGTGCACCACCACCGCCCGGCAAGCTCTGGTCTCTTAAAATAAGAATTGATCACTTACCAGAGAGAAGCCTGGTCATAAGCCAGAGGTGTTAGCTGTGGAGCCAACATGTGATTCTTCTAAGGCACAAAATCCTCAAAGTGCAGCCTGGTAACAGGTGATGACTTCCTGTGTGTCCTGTTATAGAAAACATTCTTCAATTCCACAAGTCATAACAGGAGGCCAGAGAGCAGCCAACAGCGTGGGCTGCATGGTACCCATGGGGCAATAGCCCACCCCGAGTTTACGGGGTGCGGTCAGAGTGCACAGGGGCCATAGCCCACCCTGAGACGACGGGGCGTGGTCAAGACACAGAGGGGCTCTGCACCCTGAGAGGACGGGGCGTGGTCAAGACACAGAGGGGCTCTGCACCCTGAGAGGACGGGGTGTGGTTAAAGTGCACAGGGGCCATAGCCCACCCCAAGAGGACGGGGCGTGGTCAGAGTGCACAGGGTCTCTGCACTTGTCCTGTATCTCCAGGTCAGCTCCAGGTCTGGACTTTAGCCACTAGGGTATCAACTGATTTCTGGAGAGGGACAGCCAGGCCTAAACCTGGTGTCTGTGCTTCTGAGCCTGCTGTGTCCTCTGGGCAATAGACTTAGAAATGGGTGTCAGGGCAGAGGGTATGGGGGCATTAATGTCCATGGTCAGACAAGATGCGGAAGTGGAGAAAGCAGCAGGCATGGGGAGGAGAGGCAGTAGGGCCTGGCCACCTTGAGACCATGACAAATTCACCGGAGGAAAGTGGGTTGCGATCAGGGAGAGGAGTGCGGAGTCACATAGAGTAGGGACACCGGGCTGGAGAAAGGTCTTAGCAGCTGTGTCCAGCTTCAAACTGCCCGTGACTCCAAATCCAGGGTTCTGACGCCCTCTTCTGGCCACTGCAGGCACTGCACCTGCATTCACAAGCACATACCACACAAGATACACACATGTATACATAATTTTAAAAAATAATAGTGAAAAGAAAATCTTTAAAAAATAAGAGAATGAGGACACAAAAGCAGTCACTGAACTGCAGGAGATGAAGTGAAGGGGTAAGTGCTGCACTCAGGGGTGGGTGGGGGACGGTGGTGAGTCTCCCTCGGGTAAGCAGATAGGATCCCGTGGGCCCAGAACTAGAAGAGAAACAATTTTGAAAAGAAAAAAAGAAAAAAACTTAGTCTACCGAATCCTTTCATTATTTGTTTGTTTATTTTTTAGATAGAACCTCACATGGCCCAGGTGGTTTTGAACTTGCTGTTTGACCAAGGTTGACTTTGAACCTCTGATCCTCCTGGCTCCATTTGCAGGCTGCAAAGCACTCCGAGTAACTGGGCTACACCCTGTGCGCCATCTGACCCTTTATGCAGCAATCCAGTGAATCTGGTTACAGCACAGGAGAGTCCAGAAATAGATGTTTGTGTACAAGCATGATCAGTCTATGTTCAGCCAGAATACAAAGAGAATGTGTCAAAGTGATATTCCTTTGATGATGGCTAATCTTGGTTGTTAGCTTGACACACCTAGGAAGAGGGAGCCTCACTTGAAGAACTGCCTTCATCAGATTGGTGTGCAGCTATGTCTGTGGGAGGCGTTTTCTTCATTGCTAACTGATGTAGGCCCACGTGAGTGGTATCGTTCCTAGGCAGGTAGCTTAATGTGAGCCTGGGAAGAAGCAGTGTCCTGTGGTTTCTGCTTCAAGCTCCTGCCTTGGCTCCCCTTGATGGCAGACCGTGAACTAAAAGTGTAAGATGAAATAGGCACTCTCACCCAAGTCGTTTTTACCACAGCAACAGAACGGAAATTGAAACACTTTCCAACAGTTGCGACACCTGGACATGCACATGCAAAAATTGTGTGCGTGTGTGCGCGCGTGCACACATGTGCATCTGGGTGCACTTCTGTGTGGAGGCCTGAGATCAACATTGAGTGTCTTTCTCAGTTTCCATCCACCTTATTTTCTGAGTCAGTGTTTCTCAGTTAGACGGCTGCTCGGCGGACTCCAGGAACCCCCGTGTTTTGGTCCCCCGGCACTAGGGGTGCAGATGTTTATGTCATTCCCAGCTTTTACAGGGGTGCTGGAGATCTGAACTCAAGTCCTCATGCTTGTGCAGCGAGCATTTTACCGGCCAAGTCTTTCCTTCTACAAAACAGAACAATAAGCAAAAATATCCACAAACACTATCTTATTTCTTTAAAGTTTTAAAATTGTATTTATTTGTATGCGTGTGTGAGTGTGTAGAGGAGCTCACAGCAGAGGAAAAGCTGTGGGAGTTGGTTCTCTCCTTCCCTTGTGTGGATCTCAGCAATGAAGGGCAGATCATCAGGCGTGGCAGCAAGAGCCTTTCCGCACTGAGTCATTTCACCAGATCTCCGTACTTTTTGAAACAGTGGTTCCCACTGGACCTGGAGTTCACTGGCTAGAATACCCATCCTTTCCTGAAGTGGGTTTGCAGGTATATTACTACACAAGGTTTTCTTTTGTCAGTGAGGGTTCTGAGGAACAGAGCGTGGCTACTCCTGCTTGTAGGGCGAACACTTTACTGATTGAGCCGACTCCCCAAAACGTGGGGAGTGTGTAGCAGCAGCTTTGTTTGTAAAGCAACCAGAATTGGACACAATCCAGATGTTTTTCCAGAGGAGATGAAGAATGTACCCATATTGTGGCATGCTGTCCAGCAACAAGACAAAGGAGCTGTGGACTTATAAGATGTCTCAGTGGGTAAAGGCACTTGCTGCCTGATGACCTGAGTTCAATCCTCAGAACCCACACAAAGGTGGGAGGTAGGAGGAGAGAATGGATTCCCCAGAGCTGTTCTCTGACCACTGCACACGTGCACACACCTGTACATGCTGAGGGACGATCTTTCTGTACACTGTGAATATGTGTTGCTCTCATTGGTTGATAAATAAAGTGGGCTTTGGTATAAAGCCAGGTGGGAAATCCAAGCAGAGATACAGGAGAAGGACAGAATCTGGGAGATGTCAGCCAGCCACCGAGACATGTAAAAATAAGGCAACAAGCCACGAACCATGTGGCAAAGTATAGATGAGAAAAATGTGTTAATCTAAATGTAAGAGCTAGCTAATAATAAGCCTGAGTCATCCACCAAGCATTTATAAGTAATGTTAAGCCTCTGAGTGGTTATTCAGGAACTGCCAGGCAGGACAGAGAAACCTGAAACTTCTGATTACATAATGGTGGCCAGCGTTTGGCATAGATCCACAAAAGACCTGAGAAATTTTAAAAACGGATCTGAATTCACAGAAACAGAGCCGCACTGGGCTTCCTAGTTTCATGCCAGTAAGCACAGGGGTGCATCTCCTAACTTCTGCCTAAAAATGGAGTCAGCTGCCAGCTGCAAGGTGGGTTTCCACAGTCTCACACAGGCCTCCCTACAGAGAGGGAAATCAGCCATGCACTGTGGTTTTAGTTTTTTCTCATAAAGACAAAAAAGGCTAAAAGATACATAGAAAGAGAGGTCCAGACAGAAGAACTTCTATACCAATTCCAGTGTGATTTTACAATGTGTGTAGGCTTAAGAAAGAAATAAAAAGGACAGTTATAGAAAGAAATAAATAGTTTAAAATGACATAATAAAGTCTTTAAAGAGAAATAAAATAATAAAAAAGAATAAGTCACATAGAGATAAGAAATACACAGGGAATCTGGATACTGTATGTTATTGTGTTAATTTTAAATTTTTTGATAGCTGATGATCAAGATATAGGAGACATGGGACTGAAAGAGAGACTGATAAAATACACCAACCTAAATATTTTTAAAATGCATTAGTTTTAAAACAGAAGTAAAAAAAAGAGAGAGAGAGAGACATTGCTTTGGAGAAGGATTTTTGATTTTGTTTCCACAGGAAACAAGAGGCTATGAATTTATTCCAGGTTAAGATGGACCAGATTTGGTCAAGAGAAACCTCCTGAACCTTGACAGGTGATATCCATCAACAAAGGTTATAGTTGGTCTTTCCAGGACTTGGTCATGATCTCAAATTTTCTCAGGGACCCTAAAGATACTTTGTCCACAGACAGCAGGAAGCAGTTTGGAGAAAACAATATCCACATTCCCAAGAGTTGGGGGGTATGGATGGTCTTTGATTATTTTGTGGGTTGTGGATGTTTGTTATATTTAGGGGATTATAGGAATATAGGATAAAAGGCAACTATTAATCTTAGCTATTTTGCATTGGCATGGATTTTGGTATAGTGATACAAATTTAAGGTTAATTTTGTTACATTGCTTATGTTTCTATTCTTGTTTTAATGATTTTTGTATATTGACACAAATTTAACATTATTTTTGTTACAACAGATTGTATGCATATTTCTGCTCTTGTTTAAGGTATTGTACCTATGTAGTTCATTTAAAATATAAGGCAAAGTTCTAATTTTTGAAAGCTATTATTATAAGTGATTTAAGATAGTAAAAAAACTTAGGTTAGTAATTAGTCATCTCTACCAATCATATTTGTAGATATGTTGGGTATGCTTTCAATATCACATAGAAATATATTTTTAAATACATAGTCTTCAAATACTTCAAAGACCTACAGAGTATGACATTTAAAATGTTTTGTTAATCTAAGGTTTTTCATGACAATGAGATACATCTGCTCCAGGCAGCACCAATTATTTCAAAGGGGACGATGGGTATTGAAGAAACTCCTTATAGAGTTTGCTTTCAATGCATCAAGGCTAGCCATTTGGGAAAGAAACTGCTCTTGCCTGGACTGCTTGACAGTATGCTGTATGAACTGGACAAGCAGGACCCACAGGAAAATTACATGCACACACACACATGCACACACACGCACACCATATGCAATAATATCTACAAAAATAAAACCACTAGAACAAAAAGGCACTCAAGTGGCAGGATTGTTGGGGGGTGGGCAATTGGTGTGATGGTCAATGTTAATTGTAAGCTTGACAGAGTCTAGAATCCCCTAGCAATTGGCCCTTCTGGGCATACCTGAGTGGGGGTTAATGGACTACTTAATTGTTGGGAAGACCTTCCCACTGTGGCCATTCCCTAACTTGTGTTCTGGACTGCATAAATGGGAAAGGGAACTGAGCAAGATTGTGCATTTATTTCTGCTATTCCTGCTTCCAGATAAGGGATGCAATGTGATCAGCTGCATCAGGTGCCCACGGCCTCGGCTTCCCCACCATGGACGGTATTACCATCAGCTGTGAGCTAAAGCAGAGCCTCTCTCCCTTAAGGTGCTCTTGTCAGAAGCTTTGCCATAGCAACAGGAAACGGAACTAAGACAGTTGGGCACCCGTAAAACCTGTAAGACTAGTCACCACAAAGGGGAATTTTATACAAACTGTGAAACATCACCAGCTGAGAGGAAGCATAAGAGCAACTGTAGAATTTGGCCAGTGACAACCTTATTATAAGTGCACAGTGACATAATCTCACGGAAGGACGTAGAGACACAGTGCTGAACTGGGCAACTCTAGAAAACAGTTCGGCTGCTTTGCGATTAAGTTGAACAGTACTACACACAAAAATTGCCTTGGGCTCAGTAGATCTGTTTCCCGTACAAGTACAGCTTTACTTTCTCTGAATACGGGTGTTAAATAAATAAATACATTGTAGATAATTACAGCTAGGTTTCCCCAGAACAGGAACTTACAAATAGCAGAAGATAAAATGCTAGACTGGTCATGGTGATATTGCACTGGGGTTTCAGTATGAGTGCACACACACACACACACACACACACATCATACACACACACTCAAACATGATTCACACACATGTATACACAGATTATAACACATACCTACTCTTGGTTGTTCTCACTGTGAGGCCCTAGAAGCAGTGGCTCTTGAATGGCAAGGACCTTGTGCATCTTAAAGTTCTTAGCTTCTGTGTCATTAAAAAAAGAACCAGTGTTTCACAGAGAAGCGAGTCCACAATTATGGCAGGGCAAATAGAACACTGAAAACAGCCAAGGTCCCTATCAAAAGAGCACAGTGGGACTGGGGAGATGGTTCAGTGGGTAAAATATATGCCATGCTATGTATAAAAACATGAGTACATACAAAGATGCATGCCTAAAATCCCAGCACTGGGGAGTCAGAGACAGGAGAATCCCTGGGGCTCGATGGCCAGCCAATCTAGCTGAATCAATGAGCACCCTGTGTCCAAATAAGGTGGAGAGTGATAGATGAAGTGACTCAGAGGTGACCTTTGGCCTCCATACCTCCCACCCCCAGCACAGAGGTAAGAGGAAATGTCTAGCTCCAGGAAAATGAAATAAACATGATTCCCATATTCTTTCTGCTAAGGGCAACTAAAGACAAACTATGGGCAATATATACAATATAAAGCCGGAAGTGGGAAGATGAGGAGGCAGACTGATGAGAAACCTCAAGGCAACATGGCGGTGAGTTGCCAGGCTTTTCTTTTCTCATATGACTCAAACAAAAAGATAAAGAAACTTCCAGCTCAGAGACAGGGATGGACAACAATGAATGAGTGAAAATAGACATCTACTCTCTCTGGGTGAAGTACTGGGAAAGGGACAACCAACCATCACAGAGGAAAACAGTGGTCACATGGCCAGCCCCACTAACAAGGGTCAGGTAGTTTTAGGGCTATAATTCCTCCTTCCTTCTTTCCTTCCTACCTTCCTTCCTTCCTTCCTTCCTTCCTTCCTTCCTTCCTTCCTTCCTCCTTCCCTCTCTCCTTCCTTCCCTTCTTCCCTCCCTCCCTCCCTC
>JAQHUG010000125.1:615915-638738 GCA_028555095.1 Dicrostonyx torquatus
TGTGCAGCCCAGGCTGGCCTCGAACTCACTACGTAGCCAAGGATGACCATAACTTCTGATCCTCCTGTTTCTGTCTCCCGAATGCTTGGATTGCAGGCTTGCCACACCACATCTGGTTTACATGGCACCGAGGATCAGATAGGGAGCCTTGTGAATGCAGGCACACAAAGGAGCTGCATTTCTGGATGTCGGCCACCATTACGGTAAGGCTCATACACAGGTGCCTCAACACTCCCTCTTGCACAGTACGGTGAGATGAACGAGGACATTTATCCGATCTGAGCCCCGGAGAGATATCCCTCTCCACTCCTTCACACTGCAGTGGGGTCAGCTGAGGCCTGCTGGACAATCAGGACTCAGGACTCTTCTCGGTGCCAGTGAGAACCACACAGGAGCCAGAATCCCCACCCTTCTCAGCAGCAATGGGGAACTCTCCTACACGGCAACCACTGGAAACTGAATGGGAGTCCCCAGGCTTCTCTTTCCGTCTAGAGGTGACAAGGTGGTGCCTCACCTCATGTCCTTGTGGAACTGAATAGACATGACCAAAATTGTACTTGGCAATTACAAACACACAAGTTTGAAACAAAAAGTATCAAGCCTCAGGTGGAAGAAAACAGATAGAAAAACTCACTGAAGAAACAAAGAAAAAAGTTAAACGAACAGTTAGAACTGAAAAGAAAAATAAGTGAAAGAAAAAACTTTCAATTGGATGAGTTCAACAGCAGAGTGGAGGCGCTGGAGAAAAGGCCCGGTGAACTTCCCCGAGTAAGGGAGGAAGAAATAGACTAAACAGCAACACAACCAAAACCACTAAGAACCAAACCCAAACAACAATCAAGCCCAAACTCAAAACCAAACCAAAAACATTATCAGCGACAGCCAAGCCAGAACAGCAGCTGTAGGCTAACCCTCAGGCTCTGTGTGTCTGCAAGCACTCTAACATCCCAGCGACTGGAGTTCCAGGAAAGAGGAGGAGGCGGAGTTGAAAAATACAAGAGGAGGGCTGGGAGATGATGCTGACAAAAGATGAGAACTAGGGTTTGGCTCTCCAGAAATTCACGTATTTGCTGGGTAAGCATGGGAGTCGACTTGTAATTCCAGCCCTGGAAGGTGGAGACGGGCTCCCCAGAGCTAGCGGGGAGCTATCTCCCGTTGATAACCACCGTAAATGAAAACTGGGTTTCCTCTGAAGGAGTCTCACCTGGGACAAACTACTCTTAAGGGCAGGCTGCATGCCCTGCAGTAGAGGCTAAACAGAAAGTGAACTCAGTGGCATCTTTGGAGGTTCCTTGTCTCATAATGTCATGTTAGAGCCTTTTCCTTTCTCCTTCTCTCTTCTTACACATTTATATTGTTTTTATTGAATTTTATTTGGATATTTTTCTTCTATCTCTTTTTTTAAACCTTACATGCCATTTGCATATTTATTATAGCTTCCAATTTAGTGTTTGGAATTCAGGGATTCCTGAGTGTGGGAACAAGAGGGTCTCTGCTTCCTGTGCCTTCTCTGGTGGCTCTTTTCCTTCTGTTTGTTTTGTCCAATTCCAACGTTCTATTCTGTTTTATCTCATCATATTTTATTATTATCCCTTAGAAGCCTGTTTGTTTTCTAATGAGAGACAGAAAGGAGTGAATCCGAATGGGTTTTGAGGAACTGGGGGAGCAGGGGAGGTGTGTGTGTGTGTGTGTGTGTGTGTGTGTGTGTGAGAGAGAGAGAGAGAGAGAGAGAGAGAGAGAGAGAGAGAGAGATCCTGCCTCAACAAATAAGAAACAATGAGAGTTATGATTCCTGACCCTGACATCAGCCTCAGGCCTTCACATGCACTAGTACACATGTGTACCCCCACACATACAAAAACAACACACATGAATGTGTGCATGCACACACAAACACACACAAAATGGAAAAAAGAAGAAATACAGAAAGGAAAATACAGAAAGAAAAAACTCAAAACTGGACATGTTTATCAAGAAACGTGAGCTCTTAGGACTAAGATGAGGGGTCCATACTATGGACTGAATGTCTGTCTCCCCCTGAAGCCCAACCCCCTAATGCAATGATGGGGTTAGGTGTATTTGGGGGTGGGTAACAGAGATGATATGAAGACAATAGGGTAGAACCCCCAAATGAGATTAGCACCAGCCTTTGACAATATTTCCTTTATTCATGTGTGTGTTTCTTTGTGTGCACACACACCTGCTTGGGGTCCCTGTGGAGGTCAGTAGGTACCCTTGATTCTCTGGAGCTGGAATTACAGGCAGTTGTTGGTGCTGGGAATTGAGCTCTGGTCCTCTGAAAGAGCAACAAGTTCTTTCTCTCTCTCTCTCTCTCTCTCTCTCTCTCTCTCTCTTTCTTTCTTTCTTTCTTTTTGGTTTTTCGAGTCAGGGTTTCTCTGTGGCTTTGGAGCCTGTCCTGGAACTAGCTCTTGTAGACCAGGCTGGTCTCGAACTCACAGAGATCCACCTGCCTCTGCCTCCCGAGTGCTGGGACTAAAGGCGTGCGCCACCACCGCCCGGCGTGCAGCAAGTTCTCAATGCCATCTTTGGGCCTGAGAGTGCTGGGTGTTTCCTCCCTCTAGAAACCTGTGGAGGCGTGGTGCAAAGACTGCCTTTCAGCCTGACGAAGCAGACCTCAGCAGACACAGAGTCTGCTGGTGCCTTGATCCTGGGCTTCTCAGCCTTCAGAACTGTGACAATTAAATATTTATTGTTTAAGCTACTTAGAGTGTGATGATATTTTGTTATACCACCCTGAGCGGAGACAATTCCAAATGGGGAAAAAACACAAAGAAATCTACGCCAATTATAATTAAGTTATGATTATACTTCTGTCAACTAGAGACTGAGAAAAAAATCTTGAAAGCAGCCAGAGAAAATTGAGGAAACACAAATTCAAATAACAGCAGAATTAGAGACCGTCAAAGCCAGAAGAAGGCGACAGTGTATTTGCAGTGCTGGAAGAGAAGAGCTGTCGGCTCCTAGTTCTGTATCCCATAGATGTATCTTTTAAGAATAACGGCAAAAGGCTGGGAGATGGCTCAGTGGCTAGGAGCACTTGCACTGAGAGCATGAGACCCTGAGTTTAAACCTCAGTGCCCACATGAAAAGGTGGGCATGGCTGTGCTGCCTGCAACCTCAGCCCTGAGGGCTGGAGACAGGGTACCGAGAACTCTGGCCAGCCAGCCTGCCTGAATAGTGAGATTCTAGTTCGGTGAGCCATCTTGTGTCAAGGCAATTAGAAGAGCCATAGACGAAGACAACAAATGTCCTCCTCTGGCCTCCATGCACACATGCATGGGTATGCATGTTTACATACTCACATGCATGTACCACACACATATATGACATACAAACATATATATTACCAATCAGAGTTTCTCAACACACACATACATGCACATACACACACCATAAATAAGTATATTTTAAAATTTTGTATGTATATATGTATGTGCCTGAGTGTGTGCAGGGGTCTGCAGAGGCCAGAAGAGGATGCTGGATCCCTTGGAACTGGAGTTACAAGTGGGTGTGAGAAGCCTGATATAGAATCTGGGAGTCCAACTCAGGTCTTCTGTAAGAGCAGCAAGTGCTCTTACCCATGAGGCATCTCTCTAGGTCCCATATACACGCAAATAAAAAAAATAATGAAGAGAAAAAAGAAAAAAATCAAAACACTTTCCAGACAAAAGAAAACTAAGAGGATTTATTGTTAGCCGTCAATGAAGGAACATCAAAGAAACTTTTATGGATACAAAGAAGCAAAGGAGAAACTGGAACAGCAAGAAGAAGGGAATAACGTAGTAGTAAAATACAGGCTAAAACAATACTCTTTTCTGTGTTTTCTAAATTAGGCTTGACAATAGAAGCAAAATTATAATACTGACTGACGTGATTTCAAATGATGCTTGCAGAGGAAACGTAAGGAAATTATAAGCAGGACACAAAATGAGGTGAATCTTCATGTTCACTCAAATGGATAAAATGATGACATAGATGTTATGCCTATAAAATTTCACATCTAGAAAAAGCACTAAAATTGCTATGAAAAAAGATACATTCGGAAACACTGTAGATAAACTAGAGTGGATTTATCTAAAAAGGATCTTTTTGTTTTGTTTTGGTTTTGGTTTTCGAGACAGGGTTTCTCTATGTAGCTTTGGAGCCTGTCCTGGAACTAGCTCTTGTAGACCAGGCTGACCTCTAACTCACAGAAATCCGCCTGCCTCTGCCTCCCGAGTGCTGGGATTAAAGGCGTGCACCACCGCCGCCCAGCTTAAAATGGGTCTTTTAAAATGCACTGTTAACTCACATAAGCTAAAGGAGAAGAAAATATATAAATGAGAAGCAGAAGACAAAACGAAAAAATAAAAATAAAATAGAGCCTTAAATATCAGTTGGTACAGTAAATATAAAAGACTCAAAAACAACAATTAAAAGACAGGTTGACAAACATAACTGAATTACAGGCTGTCTACAGAAAAAACTTCCCCTGATGAAAATTATAAAAGTACATCGAAAAGGAAAATATGAGGAAAGACATCCTAGAAACTTTAAGCAAGGAAAGAAGTGGGTGGTGGACGTAGCTTAGTGGTAGAGTGTTTGCCTACCATGCACAAAGCCCTCAGTTCAATCCCTAGAAAACAGGAGGGGAAGAAGTGCTCAGACTCAGTGACCTCACAGCAAAGATAAGTACCAGAGACAGAGAGGGGCATTACATACTGACAAGGACAGTCAACCAAGAACATACAGCTGCCTTACATATAGACCCACCACGTAAACAGAACATCCAAACAGGTGAAGCAAGAGCTGCTAGTGCCAGAGACAAGGAAATATACTACTATAAGTAAAAATTTCAACACCCCTTGTTCAACAATTGATAGGACAGCTACACAGGAAACCTGTGAGAACTTGATATCATTGGCCTACAAGATTTGACAGGCAAAAACAGACACTCTAACCAATGATAACCGAATTATCCTCTCCTCACCTCTCTGTCCCCCTCCCATTCCTTCTCCTTTCTCTCCCTTGTCCTCTTCCCTCTCCCTCCACTCCTCTCCCTTCTTTCTTTTCTCCCCTCCCCTTTCTTTTCTGAGGTTTAAAACAACTTAGATCCATTTACAGTTATGTAGGTCAGATAATCTGGTGTGGGTCTTGCCAGCATTGGAGATGGTTAATGCCAGTTTCCAAAAGTGGGTTGGGTCTCACAAAGCTAGCTTCTGAGGTATGGGGTTGCTATAAAAGAGTGACATTTGAAGCCAGGCGGTGGTGGTGGCGCACGCTTTTAATCCCAGCACCTGGGAGGCAGAGGCAGGCAGATCTCTGTGAGTTTGAGGCCAGCCTGGTCTACAAGAGCTAGTTCCAGGACAGGCTCTAAAGCTACAGAGAAACCTTGTCTTGAAAAACCAAAAATAAATAAATAAATAAATAAATAAATGAAGGAAGGAAGGAAGGAAGGAAGTCAAAATAGCCAAAATGAGAGTGAAAAGCAGATTTATGGGCTGGAGATACAGAGACATCAAATAACCTGCTCATTGTGAGGACTGGAACCAGAAGCCAGGTGACTTGACACAGAGTTCAAGCTCTTCCCCAGATGTGGTCTTATCTTAGGGATCCAAAGCCTAACCAAGAGGATGAGTGTCTAGGCCCTAAGGGCCAGGTACAGGGCTGGGCACACCTAAGTCCTCCTGATGGTAGCCTTGTCTTCTGGCCATTCTGCAAGGTTGGTACATTGTAACATGGAGTAACTACATGAGAAGCAAGGACTGGTTGACATCAGGTGATCATGGGAGTCTTATTAGCTCTTATTCCTCCCCAGTTTCAAAAGTCAAGATGGCCTCAGGGGGAGAACCTCCCTTCTGCATCCCAGTTAAGCTGCTTCGAAGCAAAATGGTTTTATTTGGCCCTGGACGTCATTCCTGAGAAATGAGGACTGTAGAGCGTGTATACTCTAGAAATGTCTTGTCTCTGATAACTATTCAATTTTGGGTGTGATCCAAGAGCTGGTATGTTGTGGGTTTCCAGTCCAAGCTGGTCTTGGCTGCCCTGGGTGGAGGCTTTAGCTGGGCTGGATTCTTGGGACTTGATTTAATACATACCAAAACATTTGGGTCAATTGCAAAACCAGAGTTGCACATCCCTGTATTTCGGTTCCAGTCCCCAGCTTAGTGTATGAGCCACAGCGATGTCATAATGCAACACACATGCACCAAGGGCTGCTCTGGGTGACCGTCGGCTGGCTGTGAGCATGCGCTGTGGCTGCCCTACACAGTGGACAGAGATCAAATAAAAGCCAGGCCAGCTGCAAGAGAACCACATGGATGCTTCCAGAATTCATGCCTTCCTGTCAGTGTGTGCTGCACGTCAGGAGGAGGAGCTGGCATGGAGCTAGGTGTAGCTGGATTTCAATTCTAAGTATGTGTGAGGGGGATATAGGTGGGGTCTCCCTGTTCCTTGTTTATGAGTTCAAGTTCCCTCCCTGGCATCTCCAGCAGACAGTTCTGTCTTGAGTACATCTAGGGATGGGTTCTCCCTCCTTCTCACCGCTCCCTTCCTGCCTCCCACCAGGAAGGAAGGAAGTTTGTTAGTGGGAGCAGAGTGCTACCTGTCCGTGCTGAGGACAGGTCTGGATCTGGTTTTGATTTTGGCCCTGTTTGAGCTGTACCATTCCCTTCTCCTTGGAGTCTTTATAGAGACTTGAAAGGAGCGAGTATGGGCCCAGACAGGGTGGGAAACTGGGGAAAGAGCCTCTATGCACGGTCACCATGGGCTGGGGGACTGCAAAGGTGCTCGGTGGGCAGAGGCACTTGCTGTTCAGGGATGAAGATCCAGTCTGCTTGCAGGGCAATCAAGATGGCTCCGTGGATAAAGGCACCTGTGGCTGAATGTGAAGACATAAGCGTTATCTCCGGAATCCATACGGTGGAAGTAGAGAACTGACTTCTCCGAGTTGTTTTCTGACCTTCATACATTGTGCACATGCATGTGTGTACACACACACACTAGCAAGCAAATACATTTTTACATGAACACACACAATACATAACAAATAAATACTTTTTAATAACTGGCCTAGTCGGCATGGTGGAGAGGCAGACGAGAGAGGAGCAACCCTGGAGCTCCCTGACCAGGCAGTCTAGGTGAGCTGGTGAGCTCTAGATTCTATGAGAGATCCTGTCTTAAAATATAAGATGGAGAGTAATTGATGAAGATATGTGATGTCAACCTTGGCCTCTACAAAAATACACATGTGCACCTGCACACACACACACACACACAGAGGTGGGGGGCATCAAGATGGTTCAGTGCATAAAGATGTCTTACCCCAAGCCTGAGGGCCTGGGTTTGATACCCAGGATCCACAAATACAAGGAGAGAAGTGGGTCCTACAAATTGCCCTTTGAACTCCATAGGCATGCTGTGCCATGTATGCATGTGCATACACACAAGAGAAGATAAATAAAAGAAGAAAGAAACTTTGGGATATCAGTTACTCACCCATCTCCTGGCAACTTCTGTGGTTGGCCTGGTTCTCCAGGGTGGCCTGTATCATGCCAGGGTGTGGGGGCCTTGGCCTGTTGTAGGGGTCTTTCTTGAAATCCCATGGGACTTTGTGCTTCATTAGCTGTGTCTAGGCTTTGGGTCTGTCCTTGGTAAGACGGACAGTGGACTAGCACCCGGGTGGCAAGGAAAAGAAATGGAAGTCCTTTCTTTTCAAAAAGTTGTGTGACTTTTTCTGGGCAGACATGAACAAAGGTCTATTCACCGCAGACGGGACACTGATGACAGACCAAAGGAGCAAGTCCACCCAAGTCTAGACAGCTGAAGCAGGGACGGGTGGCTGACTCAAAGGCAGCTGCGTCACTGAGCCACTCACTCCGGCACGGTGACAGCTCACTAAAGCGGCATCCTCAGAGATTTCCCTAGCTTCTGGGCAGCACTACCCATCAGAGAGTTTCTTTTTGCCAGCACCAGTTACCACTTTTGCAACCCCAGGGAGGGGCCTTTTGAATCTTGTAATATTCCTGAACTTCCTGAGCTATTTAATTTTCCGTTTGTTTTTCCCCTCTTGAGTCTTGAAGGGCTATTTCAATTAGGAGGAAGCAGCCTCATGTGTGACATGTGGAGAGTGGAGGCAGACAAGCCTTGGGGTAGCAGCACCAGCAAAAGTCGAGCCGTGCTCACCTAAGACCCCAGTCCCCAGGAGCTGCACCAAGTGAGGGCCACACCAAGTGCAGGAGGCAGGGATACAGGCATCTATGGGGCAACAGGTTGGAACTGCACAGATAAGTGGACCTTGGACCTGTAATGTCACAACTTGTCCCAGTGGAGCTCAGGGTTTTTTCTGGACCAGGGTGGCACCAGGGCACCTGTCTCATAGACCAGCAGACCCAATGTGGATCAGTGAGAGGCCTGACTGTAAGCCCATCTTCCTTCATCTTGTTCTCTGAAATTGAGACTCGTATACTCCTGTGACGTCCCCACAGTCAGATAGGGAAGGGCCGGCCTTAGAGAATATCTACTCTATTCATTCGCTGGCTTACTATGTTCTTTGTGTGTGGTATTTGCATGTGTGGGGTGTGCCACTCACCTGTGAGTGCTCGTGTGGAAGCCAGAGGTCTAGGCCAGATGTCTTCTCTGTTCTGCTGTATTTGTTTGAGACCGGGTCTCTTACTGCACTCGGAACTTTCTGATTTAGCTGGGCTGGATGGCCAGAGAACTCCAGCAATCTGTTCTCTTGGGAATGGGGATACAGAAACATGCTGGCTTTTATGTGGGTGTTGGGGATCTGAACTTAGGTCCTCATTCAAGAGTAGCAAGCACTTAACCCAATGAGCTCTTCCCAGTCTTAAGAGCATGTATCTGCTGGGCATTGCACTGAATCTGTGGGTTGCTTTTAGTAAGACTGCCATTTTTACTATGTTAATTCTACCTATGCAAGAGCGTGGAAGATCTTTCCACTTTCTGGTGTCTTCTTCAATTTTTTCTTCAAAGATTTAAAGTTCTTGTCATGCAGGTCTTCCACTTGTTTGGATAGAGTTATTCCAAGATATTTTGTGTTATATTTGTAGCAATTGTGAAGGGTGATATTTCTCTGAATTCTTTCTCAGCCCATTTATCATCTGTGTAAAAGAGGGCTACTGATTTTTCAAGTTAATCTTGTACCCTGCTACATTACTGAAGGTGTTTATGAGTTGTAGAAATTCCTTGGTAGAATGTTTGGGGTTGCTTATGTAAACTATTATGTCATCAGCAAACAGTGAGAGTTTGACTTCTTTGAAAGACACTTAAGGAAATGCTCAACATCCTTAGCCATTAGAGAAATGCAAATCAAAACAACTCTGAGACTCCATCTTACAGCTGTAAGAATGGCCAAGATCAAAAACACTGGTGACCACTTATGCTGAAGTAAAGGGAATGTGCCTCTGTTGCTGGTGGGGGTAAAAACTGGTACAGCTGCTTTGGATATCGGCATGGTAATTTCTCAGAAAAACCTATCTGAAGAGCCAGCAATACCACTGTTGGGTATATACCCAAAGGATGCTCAATCGTACCACAAGAACATATGCTCAACTATGTTCATAGCAGCATTGTTTGTCATAGCCAGAACCTGGAAACAACCTAAACGCTCTTCAACCAAAGAATAGATAAAGAAGATATGGCACAATAGAGTACTACACAGCAGAAAAAAAGACAATGGCATCTTGAAATTTGCAGGCAAATGGATGGATCTAGAAAATACCATATTGAGTGAGGTAACCCAGACTCAGAAAGACAAATAATCACATGTATTCATTCATAAGTGGCTTTTAGACATAAAGTAAAGAAAAAACAGCCTACAATTCACAATCTCAGAGAACCTAAACAACAGTGAGGACCCTAAGAGAGACATACATGGATCTAAACTAAATGGGGAGTAGAAAAAGACAAGATCTCCTGAGTAAACTGAGAGCATGGGGACCATGGGAGAGGGGAGAAGAGGAGGGGAGTGGAGAAAAATATATATCTCAATAAAAACAATTTTTTTAAAAAAGAGCATGTATCTGTTGATGAGTAAATAAGAACATTTTGGTCCAGAGAAGATGAGCAGTGGCCTGGGATTGCAGAGCTCTATGTAGGGCAGAGGTGATGGAACTTGGGTACCCTCAAAGTGTGAGGCCTTCCTATCCTGTCCCCTTTGAAGGAGACAGACATACATGTGGGAGGAAGCAAGTATAGCCTCCCTCTCTGTTCAGCTGTTTAAACCTTCTAGAATGCATAAAACAGAACCACCACAGGTGGATGGCTGTCCCTCCCTAGTGACCCTCACTACCGACTGGGGTCTCAGTTCTGACTGGATCCCCATCTGAAGACCAGAGGGTTGAAGTGGGCTTCTAATTTTCCTTCCAACTGCCCTCTATAGGCATACAGCGTGATCCACGCCATACCACTGAATAGGCTTCCCCATCCTTGAGACCCGGCTCAGCAGACGGTCAGATGAACAAGAGAACCAGGGGAAGAAAAGAAAGGGAGGAGTCTTTATCCCTGAAACTGCAGCAAGTACCTCTCAAGCCCACTGAGTGAGCTGACCTGCCCAACTCAGGGCACGGGCAACCTCTCCCAACCTCAAAGGCCTGGCCCACCAAGGGGCCCCCCTCCAACAAGGTTGGGGACAATGTGGCCTGTTTACCTGTCAGCCTGCCCGCTTTCTTTTCATCTCAGAGGAAAAGAACTCCAGCGGAGCTGCTAATCCTAGAGTCAATAGGCGACCTAGCTGAGCGGATTCCCTGGAGGCGGGTGCCTCACTCAGCCCCAACTGTGCAAACAGACCCTGCAGGCCTGCGCTGCCGCAGGGGCGTGGCCAGAAGCCGCTGGTCCAGCTCGCCAGCTTGCCAGCTTGCCAGGACCCTCGCTTCCTTTGTGATTTTCCCATTGAATTGGGAGGAAGTTCAAAGGCAGGCCAGGGAAGGTCAAAGCTAATTTGCAGGTCGGGAAGGAGAGGGGTCTGACCTTCACCCGGAAGCTGGCCAGCTGTTTGTTCTGACTGCTTCAATTACTAGCAGGGCAGCAGCGGCTAGCCGATGCAGCCCTGTGAGCCTCAGTTTCCTCATTTGTAAAGAAGGAATAAAGCACCTGTCTGGGACCAAGGGTGTATCTCAGTTGTTAAAGTGTGGTGGTGCGCTCTTCAGA
The DNA here is from genome assembly GCA_028555095.1 of Dicrostonyx torquatus. Lineage (NCBI taxonomy): Eukaryota > Metazoa > Chordata > Mammalia > Rodentia > Cricetidae > Dicrostonyx > Dicrostonyx torquatus. The sequence goes on from JAQHUG010000125.1 coordinate 627,085, forward strand.
TCCCAGCTCTTGGAAGGTGGAGGCCAGAAGCTCAGATGTTCAAGGTTACCCTCAGCTCTGTAGTGAGTTTGAAGTCAGCCTGGGCTGCATGAGTCCCTGCTCAAAACAACATCAAAACCAACAGCAATACACCTCTCTGTTAGTGATGGAGACAGTGTGGTGTTCCCTGTAAGTGGTAGCTACTGACAGTTAGAGAGGGCTTGAGAGACTAGGAATTAGACAGACCCCTTGGCAGGCAGGCAGGCAGGCAGGGAGAGGGCCATGGTTAGGAATAAAGGTGTCCCATTTCCAAGATGGCCAGCTTCTTCCTTAACCTCCCCCCTCCCCCCCCATCGGAGACAAAAAGCTAGCTACTTAAAACACCTACCAGCAGGCCCCTGCTGATGGACTGGCTCAACAAGTTCACAGCCACATCAGGACATGTCCCACAAAAGTTACCGACCCGTCAACCATCCTGTCTTCACACTGACCAACCCTAGCTTAGGGGAGGATGACTCCTCACAGGCTTCAACACCCCCAGGCCTGGTGGAGAGACTGGAGTCTTTGGATTTCCGAGTCCTCCCTCGGCTTTGCTGAGGGTCTTTTTCTCCGTGTGTCGGCTGCACGCGTGTGTTTCCTCACCCCCAGTACACGCCTTTCATCAGCCCCTGACTCTGACATGGTGCCTGAAGTTTCTGGCTGCTGCCTGTTGACCCTCAGAGTTTCTTTAGCGGGTAGAGAAGATGAACTGATCGAGACCCCCAGACTGTATCAGGAAGGAGGCTGACCTGGGAGCTTTGAATCAATGCCTACAGAGGGTGGGAGGGTCCTGAACTGAGTTGGAGGGGGCAGCGTGGCTGGGACAAAGGAATGGACTCAGATGAGAGTGGATGGCTCCTTTCAGGGAGACAATGAAACAAACAACCCCGGGGCCCACATCACAAGGCAAAGTAATCTGTGGGGAGGAGGCGGGCCCTCCACTTCCCTGTGGCAGGACCCCAGAAGCACACTGCCTAGCTGTCCTTCAGTTTCCCCGTGTGTGAGTCTGAGTGGGTCTGACGAAGTGGGAAAAGTGGTTGATACAGAGCTCAGTGGTCCCTCGCTAGAAAGCACAGTGTTGGGGCTGCTGAGATAACTCTACTGATAAATGCTGACCTCCCAGGACCCTCATGGTGAAGGAGAGAGCTGACTCCCTCAAGTTGTCCTGACTTCCATGTACACCCACTCCTCCCACATGAAATGAAATTTAAAAAAAAGAGAAAGAAATGTGTTTGAATTAGCATCAATTTCTTCTCCCTGGGGCCCAAAAGGTGTTTGTATGCTTGACAAGGTTTCACTATGTAGTCCTGGCTGACTGGAGCTTGTTATATAGCCCAGGGTAGCCTTGAACTCACAGCGATCCACCTGCCTCTGTCTCCCAAATTTTGGTATTGAAGACTAGTGTCACCACAGCTAACAAAATACATTTTTAAATTTTTATCATTATTACGTTTTGGGAAAAGGTGTCACGTAGCCCAGGCAAGTTTCCAACACATTCTGAGGCTGAGAGTGTTAGGATTGTAGATGGGCATCATAGTATCCTTTTTTAAGAAGGGCTGGGTCTCGAACACAGAGTCTCATGTGTGCTAGGCAAGGTCAGCACCAACTGAGCTATCGCCCGAGCCTCCAGACTTTTCTATCACAGTACATGTTCTGTAAGGGGATGGTTACTGGTTTTAATCATCAGTGGGTGATGCCATCAGGAACTAGGTTCTTTCCCTCCTCCTAGTCAGCACATGTGCCTGCTACTTGCCTTCGGTTGGTAACACAGGCCTCTCTGCTCCATGGGCAAGCACGGGTCTCCCAGGAACTCTTGCTGTGTCTCATTGGTCAGAGTGAGTCACATGGTTGCCGTGGAGCCAGGGCTGCTGGGAATGCAAAGCCTTTACTTCCCCAGCTGGAGGCTGGGGAAGGTGGTTGAGGGGGTGAGAACAGGGAGTCACCCAGTCACCAGCTGCCAGAGGAGCTGACTGTCCTCTTCCCAGGCCACAGACGGGAAGCCAGTGCCAGGGGCGGAGGACGCTTTCTCAATAGGCAGCTTGATTGATGAACTTGGACGTTCTGGGCTGCCAACCAGAGATGCAGTGATAAAGCCGCTTCCGTGCATGGAGGAGAACAGTAGGAGAGCTGAGTGTGTGCTGAGGGACAGGGACGCGCTGGGCACTTGGACTTCTCGCTGGCAGGGCTTGTTTTTGGAAACAAGCTTTCATCTTGTGGCTGAGGCTGGCCTCCAGCTTGCTATATAGTTGAGATTTGAACTTCAAATCATCCTGCCTCCAGCTTGTGCTGGGATTACAGGTGTGTACGACCAGACTTGGTGTCCAGAGTGCTGGGATCAGATGGAAGTTGTTGTGTGTGCCCATCATGCTATGGCCCTAACCTCACTTAGATTTTTTCCCCCTCCTCAGGCCACTCAGCCCCCAAATGAGAAACACTGTTCTAGAGACTGTGGAGGAGGACACCGAGGGTCAGGGAACAGACTCACCTCCCTCATACAAGTCTGTCACCTCCTTCACACAGCTCTACTTCCCTAACATAGGCCTAGCCATCTCACACAGGCCACCTCCCTCACACAGGCCATCATCACATGGGCTCACTTCCCTCCGCGTCCACCTTCTGAAAGTGTTATAAACGTATCAAACAGCGTCATCTTCTGGGGTGGGGAGCAGCAGGTTTTCAAATACAGGAGCCATTGGGGAACATTTCGTATTGGAATTATAACAGAGAGGTAATTGATTAGAGCATGACTTGTGGGGTCTTCTGTAGTATTTTCTTTTAGCGCCCAGAGATGCTGTCAGAGCCCTCTCTGTCCCATAGGCCTAGCAACTCTTGCAGAATATCACCGGTAGCTACTTGTCAGGCAACATCTCTTCCATACTTTGTGACAGAGAACAGCCAAGAAAGGCTGTTCCCCCAAATGTGAGAAGGAAGAGGGAAATGGCCTTGTAAAGTCCAGGAGCAACACCTGGGCTGCCTTCTTAAATGTGCCCTGGGAGGTCGCACAGCTTCCAAAGGACCATTGGTCCAGGAACCTAGAATCAAAGGAAGGCCACAGCATTCTTGTCTTTGTGTCTGCAAGCATGCAGACACATGTATGTGCAGTCAAGTAAATGTACACACAGAGACCAGAGGTCTGGATGCCTTCCTTAATCCCTCCCCACTCCCCCTTTTTTCCAAGACAGGGTTTCTCTGTAGCTTTGGAGTCTGTCCTGGAACTAGCTCTTGTAGACCAGGCTGGCCTCAAACTCACAGAGATCTGCCTCCCTCTGCCTCCCGAGTGCTGGGATTAAAGGTGTGCGCCACCACAGCCGGCCCCACCCCCATTTTTAAAAGTTTGTTTTAAATTAAATTTTTGTGTATTATTTTACATGCATGTGTGTGGGTGCACGCATGGTGGGTGTGTGGAGCCCAGAGGACAGCTTTTGGAAGTTGGTTCTTTCCTTCCACCACGTGGGTTCTAGGGACTGAATTCAGGTCATCGGGTTTTGTGGCATGTGTCTTTTCCTGCTGAGCCATCTCATTGGCCCTCTGACTTATTTTTCAGAGACAGAATCTCTCATTGGCCTGGGAGAAGCTCACTAATTTGGCTGCCCTGACTGGGATTACCAGTGCTGGGATTACAAGCATGCTCCATCCCGCCTTGCTTATTTGTGTGGATTCTGGGGATCAAATTTGAGTCTCCATGCTTGCATGACAAGTACTTCACTGACTGATCCACCTCCCCAGCCCACATACCCCAGAAATCTGGACCTTGGACTTGGCTGTGGCTCAGGACGCCAGGACCAGCTTTCCCAGACATCTCAGAAACTGGGAAGCCCCCAGGCCTTTTGCATGGCTCCGGGAATCAAGGGGTTTTGAGAATGACTTCGAGTTGGTTTTCTTAGCCAGTCTTCAGTTCAGCTGGGATCTAAACACCACTTTGAGTGTGATGTTCAAGAAAAATTCACAAGAAAAAATTATTTGCAGAGGTGATCAGGTGTAAAATCTTGCTTGGCTTTTTAAACCAGTGGTTAAATATTTCTCTTAGGGAGATACCAACTCCTCGGCTATGTGTTCCTGAGCTCCAGGCACTCGTCTTTATCACTGTGGTGAGCTCGCCCAGGGGTACCTATACCTAGTGTCTTACTGCTTGTTCTTCGAGGTTCTCAGGACATGCAGGATCCTTGAGATGCCGTGGCTTTTGTCCACTGAGCCTTGCACAATGCCTGGCACACCTGGGAACTGGATGAGGGAATAGACAGGTACGAACAGGAGTGCTGACTGCCTGGGTGAGTGATCCAGGGCAGGTATCTGAGATGAAGGCCCTGGAGAGGTCTGTCCTCTACAATCCCAATCCAGCCCTCTGTGACAGCCTGTACGTATGGGTCGGTGAAGTTCAGTGTAGGCACACACACAGACATGTAAAGCCCTCTCCTCCTGCCCAGGCATGGCTGGCAGCTTGTGGGCAGTTCATGCAACTCTGCAGACTTCAATTCTCATTTTTGGGCCATGGAGTCATCTGTGCCTCTCCCTCTTCATGCTGGGTCATCTCTTGGCCACAGCACAGGGGCTGTGTCTTGTCAGCAGGAGAAACTTCAGACACCAATTCCCTTCAGGAAATTTTCCCTGATTCCAGGGCTGCCCGAGGAAGAGTGAGAGATGAGAGCAGCTCTGGAATCTTTGCTTTGCTGATGAGATCTAAAGAGACGGGGACAGGAAGCAAGCAAAGCTTAGCTCAGAATAGGCTGCCCCAAGATGGCAGTTGCTTTCAGAGCCCACCAAACAGGCTTGTAAATTCTGTCCCAGCCAGCTACCTGGCTGTGTGAACTTGGTTCGCGGGCTCCTCTGTTCCCCCATCTGTGTGGCACTGCAAGGAAGGTGTGGGCACCTTCTGAGGTTTTAATGTAAAGATCAGGAGCTGGGGAGATGGTGGCTCAGTCTGGAAAGTGTTGGCTGTGCAAGCCGAGGATCAGGGTTTAATCCCCAGATCCCTCCCCCAAGCCACAAGCCTCTGTGTGGTGGTAACATGCGTGCAGTCCCAGTCCTGGGAGGGCAGACACAGGTGGGTCCCCATGGCTTGCGGAATGGGGAAGGCCCAGCAGAGTGAAAGATTTCATTCTGTTTCTGTTGCCCTATCTTGCTCATGTCTCCCACTCACATCCCTCCATGCCTAGGCATGAAGGCCCTGAGCTGTGCTAGAATCGCCACTTCAGGGAGTTCATGTCCCCACTGGCTGTTTCTGGGCCGATTGTACTGTCCACCCACCTTCTCCTGGGCTCTCTGTTCTCATGCACTTTTTGCTTTTGCCAAGTTCAAGTTCATTCATTCATAGTCTCCTCCTCCTCCTCCTCCCCTCCCTGCAGACTTCCCAGGCACCTGCTGGGTAGGGATGCTCTCACCAGTGCTGGCCCTTAAGTCCCCAACAGAGGCCACATCAACAATGATAGCACAGAGAAGGGAAACTGAATGGCAGTTCTTAAAAGGTCCTCAGAATGCACAGAAAAGGCGGGCTAGGCATGTGACCCATCTGGGAGAGGGCAACAAGCCCTGGATTTGGGCCTCAGCAACAATAAAGCAGGCACAGTAGTGCAAGCCTTTAATTTCAGCTCTTACGGGAGAGAAACAGAAGCTTCAAGAGTTCAAGGTTAGCCTCAGCCATGTAGCGACTTTGAGGCCAGCTTGAGCTACATGAGATCTTGTCTCAAATTTTGTCCATGTGATGAATGAAGGAACTGGAACTAGGAAGATTGCCATGGATGGTCTGGTAGATATAAATGGACTGTTAAGAGGAGGGCAGAGGTCACACAGGGAAGTGGGTATTTTTGTGTGTGTGGTTCTGAAAATGGGGGAGAGGAAGGAGTCACTAACTGAGGTATATGGGTGCTATTGGAATCATTTTAGCCTTGGTTGGCCATTCAGAACTGTAAAAGAATAAAAGCTACTGGTTCTGTGTGCGTATATACATATGCATATTTGTGTGCTTATGCATTTTGTTCATGTGTGTGGATACATGCAGGTATGCACGTGCACGCATGCGTGTATGTGTGTGTGTGCATATGTGTGTGCATGTGTGTAGGAGTGCATGTACTTGTACAGACTAGAGTTTAATTTTGGGTGTTATCCTTGGGAACCATTCTTTTTTTTCTATAATGGATCTCTGCCATAGACTGGAACTCAGCAAGTCAGCAATGCTAGCTGTCCATTGAGCCCCAGGGATCTCTATCCCCTCAGCACTGGGATTACAAGATGGTGCCATGACACCTGTTTTTTTCTATGTGAGTTCTGGGGATCAAATTCAGGTCCTCACACTTGCACAGCAAGCATCCCGCCACCCCGCCCTGCATACTGTTTTCTGCCATGACATTTCACAGAGAAGAACTGTGAGCATGGAGAACTAAACCCAGGGCCTCTGAGGTTAGGTGGCACCTTGTGACTGATTCTTGTGACAAGACAGGGGCGCAAGTCACTAGCTTTCCGTTAGTATGAAGCTTGACCCTATGGTCACCTATCGCAGTCACCAAGAGCAGATCAGACGGAAGCACTAGATAGCGGAACTTCTCGGCTTGGGTCTTAAATGGCTGCGTGGAACTGAAGGTCAAGTGTCCCAGCAGCTGGGCTGCCGTTAAGGCTGATGGAAACCATGAGGAGGTCCTGGCTGCTCTGAAGAGAGAACAGTTGAGCCTTAGGAAGCAAAGGCCTGGAGTGCTGGTGGCACCACAGACTTTGAGGCTGATCTCTAAGGCTGTGGCCTGGGGGACATTGGTCTCACAACATGGCTTCTCCCTGACATGCTTCCCTACTGTGTATGGCTCTATGAACACCTAGTGAGTGTGCAGAGGCCCTATGTGCCACTCATAGTTGTGTGATGAGGAGCCCCTGCGCACACAGGTCTGCACGCATTAAGCTCTGTGAATGAATGTGAGGGTTTTGAAGCTCTCTGGGTATAGTTCTATGGTCACCTATCACAGTCACCTCGGGCAGAGTAGAGACACTCCTGACACCCGGGAACACTGGCTCTCCATACCACAGAACATCCCCTTTCTTTAGGATTCTGCATCCATTTTCCTGGAGAGTAGGCCGGCTCAGTCCTCCCTGCCTACCAAGTTGGTAGGGCTCTTTGAAGTAGAGAGGTCTTCGGAAGCAGAGGAGGGTGCAGGGAGTCAGACGCCTTGGTGGTTAGTGGCTTTGTATTCTAAAAAGCTTTATGACTTCTGTTACTCATTTTTCTGGCTTTTTTTTTTCCTCTCAGTAACTTTTATGTCCTCCGCTCATGGTCAGGAGAGCACTCCCTGGCCCTGGGTGCAGGGTTAGCAAGAGTAATGTCAGGAGCTGGGGTGGGGTGAGTGGTCAATGGGTTTGGCGGAACTGTTCTTCTCCTGCTTTGGCGAAAACAATTCCCTATTTGGCAAAGGGCAGTGTTTGCCCTGGGACAAAGCTCTGCAACCCTGTGCCAGGACCTGTTTACCCTGGCACCCGCTACTGCGGTGGCCAAGTGATCCTAGGCTGTTGAACTTCCTGGATTCCTAATCACACAGCCTGCACCATGGGGGAGCAAGTCCAGTGCTAACAGGTGTCCTTCACAAGGTACCCGGGGGCTCTGCCAACCCCATCCTGGCTTCTGAGGGGAAAGGTAAATGGAACTGGGCATTAGGACCAGTAGGTAAGGTTGAGGGTCAGATGCCTTGTGTCCCCATTGCTGGATTCCTACCCATGACTCTTGTCTGGCCAGGCTGGTCATCTCACTTTAGCCGGAGAGTAGATGGTTCTGTGCAGCCCCATGTGTGGGCTCGGATAGACAGAATTCATTCCTCTGCTTGAAATCCTCCTTGAAGGGCTTGGGACACAGCCTGGTGAAGTGCTTGCTGGGAAAGTCTGATGACCCAAGTTCCACCCCCAGAATCCATGTAAAAAGGCTCAATTGCCCTTGTAATCCCAGTGCGGGGTGGGGATGGGGACAGACCCCTGGGGACCACTGAGTCAGCCAGTCTAACTGGATTGGTGGGTTTCAAGTTCAGTAAAAGATCTTGTCTCAAAAGCAGCAAGGAGAGAGTTTGAGGAAGGAAGACACAAGATGTTGAACTCTGGCCTCCACAGACAACACCCATAACACACACACACACACACACACACACACACACACACACACACACACACTCCTACTGATGGTGAGGATCAATAAATAGCTGCGTGAGTTTCGAGGGAAACTGGGTGAGGGGCACATTGCGACCCTCCCTCTATGTGCTTTGGGGCTTTTCCCTTTCCAGATCTTTGGGGACACCTCAAAAATGTCTGTTCTGGGGTGTCAGAATGAGCACCCCCGGGGCCGAAAGCAACTGCACAAGTTGTGTGGACTAGTGAGGAGCGACCTTCTGCTCTCAGGGGCTAGGAAACTCCTCGTCAGATCTTCCATCCTTTCTTCTCAGGGAGCGGCCCAAGTTCTGTGGCATGGGACATTGAGCCTAAGAGCGGTGCCGTGCTTGGGTGACTTTATTAAGTGCTGATCTAGGAAGTACCTGCAGTGTGGCAGGTGCAAGTCCTCAGGTACTTATGTCGCTCTGGAAAATGAATGACACAGAAAGGCCCTTTCAACGGATGGCTGGCCTTCAACAGCCTTTGAGTCCTGACTTCCCCATCTGTTGACGGCCTCCCGCGTAGCACCTTTCCACCCCAATGGCGCAACACCCTTGCCCACTGCTTCTGTTTTTCCTCTTTTCAGCCGAGAGGCCAGTGCCCGAGGTCAGACAGACAGGGTGGCAAAGCGAGGTCACCTGTGGTCACCAGAATTCACAGGAAGTGCCTCCTACTGCGTGGGTTGTGCTAACCCCAGCCCTCCAGTGTACCTGGTTCTGTGTGTGCAGTATGGAGAGTAAGTTCCAGGCACCTCACTTAGGGCCCCTTGTCAGTACCTGTCCTAGTTTCATTTCAGCTGTTATAGAAATGCTAGCAAAAAGCAGCTTGGGGTGTGTGTGTGTGCGCGCGTGTGTGCGCACGTGTGAGAGTGTGCATGCGTGAGCGTGTGTGTGCGCATGTGTGTGAGTGTGTGTGTGTTGGGGGTGGGGTGGGGCTGGAGAGATGGCTCAGTGGCTAAGAGAGTTTACTGTTCTTGCAACGAACATGTGTCCTGTCCCTCCGTCCCCGTGTGGCAGCTCCCAACTGCCTGTGATGCCAGTCCTGAGGAAGCTAATGACTTCTTTTAATGTCCTCAGGCTTCTGCACATACATGGCACACATAAGCTCCTCCAGGCACACACACATACACATAAACAACAAATACATCTTTTAAAAAGCCACTTACGGGAGGAAGGGTGTTCATAGTTCCAGGTTACAATGCGTTACAGTGAGGAAGTTAATTAAAGTCAGGAACTTGAAAGAGCCACATGATAGCCACAGACAAGAGCAGAGACCTAGGAATGTATGCATGTATTGTGTTCAGCCAGATTTCTTTACTTTTATGTAGTCAAGGGCCCCAAACAGGGAATGGGGCCATCCATTCTCAGGGTGGCCCACATCCACTTCCCCATTAGGACACTTCCCATAGACACGCCCACAGGCCATCCTGATCTAGGCAGGTCCTCACTGAGAGTGTCATCCTCTTCCCAGGTGATTCTCAATTATGAAGTTGTCAATTAAAGCCAGCCATCACAGACTCCCTCTGTCCCCTAAGGCCCCATCATGACTTACTTTCTATTGGTGCCATTAGCATTTGGGAAGAATGCCACCAACGCCTTCTTCCAGGGGTTCATCCACCCACTTATCAGTCCCAGACACACAGAGAAAGGCAATCTCCAGGGACCTTTAGGTACAGGAAAGTAGCAGCTGTGAATTGGGTCCCTTCCAAGTACAGACATTCTGAGGGTTCTGTGTAAGTCCATGTCTGTGTGTATGTACACATGTATGTGTCTGTGCACATGTGTGTGTATGTGTAGTTGTACATATACCTGTGTGGCTGTGCATATAGGGATCAGATGACACAACTTGCATATTGTTCCTCAGGTGATACCCAAATTTTTTTGAGATAGGGTCTTTCATTGCTCTGAAGCCAACTAAACAGTTTAGGTAGGCTAGTCGCTGAGCCCCAGGGATCCATCCTCCTGCCTCCATTTCCAAGAGCTAGTGCATTACACATTTTTTTAAAATTAACCTGGGTTCTGGGGATTGAGCCCAGGTCCTCAGGTTTTCGTGGCAAGCTCTTTATTGACTAAATTGCCTTTCTAGCCCATTTGCTATGTTCTCTGAGTATGTCTCATCCAATTCTCTCAATGGCCTTGCAAGTAGCATCCTGATTTGACCTGTTTTACAAAGAGCAAAGAAAGTTTCCCCCGGTCACACAGCTGACATGGCAGAAGCCACTTTCAATCCGCAACTGTGACCAATTCCTGACTTTCTGAGGCACAGTTCCTCGCTCTGGAAATGGGGTTAGGAAAGGCTTAGGAGAGAGCTGATGTTCTTGTGACTTGGGCACACAGTCCCAGGTCACAATGGAGTCTGGCCCTGGACATACCTGCCTCCCACCTGTCATGGCCGGGGCCTGGAGGAACTCCAGCACCATTGGTCACACTGGTGCTACTGGTGCATGGTGGGCAGGCTGCCTGTCTCCCACCGCAGGTGAGTCCTACCTCTGGCCTCGGTTACTCACTTCCTTCCTGGGGTCATCACAGGAGCCCTGGCTCGGGAGTTCTGTCTGTCGATGAACCTAGGTGGGGCTGAGCATCACAGCTCCAGCAACCTCTGAGGTGGCCCTCACCATACTGCTTCCGTTTTATAGTCTTCATCTGTGTGCTGCAGCATTCTTAGCACTGACACTCTGAAATCAAAATACTGATCAACTCTGAAAATGTAAGATACTCTGTGTCCTACAGAATCAAAAACGTATCCAAGATCTATTGATTTCAGAGGGAAGTGGCAAGTTTTATTTACCTATTTTATTTTAATTCTAAGGTAGCATATCAGGTATTCTGGGCTGATCTTGAACTCAATAAGTAGCCACGAATGACCTTGATCTTCCTGCCTCTACTTCTCAGGAGCTGGAACTACAGGACTGCATAACCACTCCAATTTACATGGGGATCAAACCCAGGGTGACACGTATCCTGGCCAAGTACGCTATTGACTGAACTACGTTCCCAGCCCAAGATCAGTTCTTCCTGTAAAAATCAATAACCTACCCAGCATATTAGTATGGAAATTTGCTTTCATTTTTAATAGATGGGATTATATGTACACTAGAAATGATTACAAATCAGTTCTGGGGCTGTAGTGGTGGCTAAGCAGGTAAGTGTGCTTGTTGCCAAGGCTAGGAACCCGTATTTGGTTCTCTGGGACCTTCATGGTAAAAGGAAAGAACTGACTCCTGAAGTTGTCCTCTGACTTCCACACTTGGGCCATTGTACATGGGCACACATACACACATAATAAGCGTTTTTATGATTTATTACGAGTAGGTGTTTGGGTCTCTGACCTGCTTTGTGAGGTTGCGTAATCATTTCTAAGAGGCCAAGGGGGATCAGGAGTTGAAATAGTTTAAAGAGCCCTGTTCCAGCACCTCAAAAACACACTAGGACTGTTCACACCTGTTCCAGTACTCCTGGAAACACACTAGGACTGTTCACACCTGTTTCAGAACTCCTGGAAACACACTAGGACTGTTCACACCTATT
>JAQHUG010000125.1:640222-650733 GCA_028555095.1 Dicrostonyx torquatus
GTGTGTGTGTGTGTGTGTGAGAGAGAGAGAGACAGAGACAGAGACAGAGCTAAAATCATAAAAAGTTTAACTTGGAGAGCCCAGCATATGCTGCTAAGGGACCCTTCAACTGTGCACAGCCAGCTACGGGACTCTGATGGCCCCACCCAGTTTTCCACAGTGCATGATCTTTGGTGACTGTGTCAGGAACCTAGCAAATATTTGTACAGTAACAACCTGGGCAGTTCTCTCTCCCCCTAGGGCTGGCCAGGACACTAAGCCTCCAAGGATACCCTTAACTGCAGCAGCAGAGGTTCTGGTCCCATGACAGGGGCGGCCAGGGCCCCTCACAGTATTGGCCTCCAGGTTGGTGGTATCTGCTCCTGCTTCATGAACGAGTGGGCAGCAGTTGGATGTGGCTTCAGGCGCATGCCAGTGCACTGGGAGAAGGAGAAGCTGAGCTGCCTAAAACTCAAGCAGAGGCTGGAGCTGAGCCAGGACTCTGTGGGAACGTGGCCTTGTTGGGTCCTCTTAGCTGCTTCCGGTAAGCAGCTCTGTCCATCTGACCAATACAACCAAGCGCCGGCCAGATGCTGGTCTTAGTCCAGAAAACTGTTGTGTGGCTCAGAGAGCTCCTATGGCAGCTGCCACTGGCCCGACCAGTGGGGACTTAGTGTGTGTTAGTGAGTGAAGCCACACTTCACACAGAACCCTGGGCACACTGTCTCAGCCTTAGGAAGGGTTGGGGGGGGGTTCAGGGCAGAGGAACTCCTCCAGCCTCTCTTCTTTGTAGACCCACCCTGGCTATGGAATGGACAGCTGAGAGCAGTGCCCATCAGAGGTGTCTCTGGATGGACTGAGAGCAAAAGGCTAGAGTCCACCTGGAGCCTTCTTACTGAAGACTGGCAAGTCTGCCTTTCTCCTTGAAGTGCAGCCAAGTTCATGGGCAAAGGGCCCTGTCAGAGGGGTCAAAAGTGCAAATGTCTTTGCTTTCCAGTCTGTGTTGTCTTTATCTGCTCCAGTGGACACTGGATTTCTCATTCTTCACCCCCTTTCCCCCTTCTCCTTTTTTCCTTTTCCTCTTTCATTTTTTGAAACAGGGTCTCATGCAGCCCAGTTTGACCTCACAGTCAACTATGTAACCCTAGATGATCAGAGCACCTCATTCTTCTGCCTCCGTCTCCAGAGTGCCAAAATGACAGGCATACATGGCCACACCCACAGTTAGGGATCAAACCCAGGACCTTGTGCATAGTAGACAAGTATTCTCACTGAGCAACATCCCTAGCCGTCTACAGCTGTCTGGTACAGATGAGCTCACTGCCTCTAAGCATCATGGGAAAACACCTTTTCTTGTGTTCTGTCAATTGGAGGATGTCTTTTCAGATGAACTGTCTGGGGGGCTGGGCAAGCAACCTGGGAACACAAGTGGAGGGAGCAAATGAACAGCTTGTGGCACCCCAGAGGTGGACCACAGAAGTCAGGGGGACGGATAGCTGAAAGATGAACTACAGCAAAGCCACTTGACAGACCTGCTTAGGCCTAGTGTGGAGCAGGACGGACATAGCCTAGTTCACTCATAGAGTGATTGCCTAGGGACCTGTCAAGGGAATACTGCCTTTCCACTCCCTTATCCAATGCAAGTCATACCTCTGCACACACTGGAACATGCTAAGATATGCACTGGGCACACAGAAGGCTGAAGAATAAATTGCAATACTTCCCACCATGCAGAAAAGCCCCAGGGGGTTCCGTCTGGAGCTATTATCCTCCGACAATGTCCTCACCCTCAGAGGCATTTGTGAGGATCTACTGAATGACCAGCTGCTAATGTTCCTCTAGGAGCAATGGAAATGAGATTGAGTTCAGCAAATAACTGAAGGGAGATCTCAAGAGGAACAAAGTAGACAGGATCCCAGATGAAGAATCCATTAATGGGTGAAGGGTATTACATGAACTGTGACTTGCTACTGGGAGAAGCAATTAAGTGCCACTTGTTGTGTGCCAGGGTTTTGAGGCAACCGGCTCTGCTGTGAGTCTTGACCATGCTCCTGACTTTAAAGATTTTAAAAAAATATTATTTTAAGGTTTCATACAAGTATATATCATATGCTGTGCACAGTCCCCTTCACACCCTCTTCCTTCTCTTTTCTTCACCCTCTCCTTCTGTCAATCCCCCTTTCCCTGTACTTGACACAGCCTAGGATCATCTGGGAAGTCTCAGTGAGGGATTGTCTAGGATCCGTTTGGCCTCTGGGCATGTCTGTGAAGGACTGGTGCTGCGGATATTAGTTGAAGATGTGTTACATTTGTTTATGCTGTGGAATATTTATTTAATGATGAAAAGATGTGCTGCTTTCTTTTCTGTTGCATTAGTTTAACTCTGTGAAGCTGTGTTACTTTGCCTGCCTAAAACACCTGATTGGTCTACTAAAAAGCTGAACAGTCAATAGTGAGGCAGGAGAGGGACAGGTGGGGCTGCCAGGTAGCAAGAATAGATAGGAGAAAAAGAGAAGATGGAGGAGTGAGAAAAGGGGAGGAGAGGAGGATGCCAGGGGCCAGCCAGCCAGCCACAGAGTAAGAAGTAAGGAAGGTTTATCTAATAGAAAAAGGTCCAAGTCCAGAGGTAAAAGGTAGATGGGATACTAGAGACAAGCCAAGCTAAGGCCAGGTATTCAAAATTAAGAATAAGTCCCTGTGTATTTTTTTGGGAACTGAGTAGTGAGCCCCCAAAGAGTAAGGAGTTAAAAAACAACAACAACTGCAGGTGTCTTTATTATGTTAATTGATGTGGGAAGACCCCACTGTGATGGCTGATCTTGGTTGTCAACATGACCACACCTGGGATCGACTAAAGCCCAAGCAGTTGTGCACACCTGGGAGAGAGGCCTACATCTTCAGGATTCTGGAGTGGACTTCTAGCCTCATGGACTGAACTCCTGGATTCTTGGACTTTCTGTTGGTAGACTACCATTGTTGGAGTGGCTGGACCACAGCTTCTAAGCCATTCTAACACCGTCTCCGTGTATACGAAGAGATTCATTCTGTAAGTTCTGTTCCCCTGGAGAGCCTTGACTAATCCACCAACCCGAAAAGAGGCAGCACCATTCTTTGGGTTGGGTCCTGGACTGTGGAAGGGTAGTGAGGGCTCTGAGCCTAAGCAAGCACTCACGCATTCATTTCTCTCTGCTCTTGACTGTAGATGTCCTGTGACTTTGTGAGATTCTTCACGTCCCCACAATGATGTGCTGTTACCTGGACTTGGGAGATAAAATAACCCTCTTTGCACGGAGCTTCTTTTTGTCAGACATTCAACTAGGAGAGTCCTGCTGGTCAGCTTTGTTTTAATCATGTCAACACATACACAATCTTATGTATCTCCATAGAACCTAAGAATCACACAGAAGAGAAAATACTTTATCTCAGACGGGCTTAATTCACTTAATGTGATTATCTCCAGTTTCATCCATTGTTCTGCAAATGCCACATTTGCTGTTCTTTATGGCTGAACAAATCCCAGTGTGTTTCTAGATCACATTTTCCTCATCCGGTCAATAGTGCTGCAGTAGGGATGGACGTGTGAGGATCTTTGGGCTGGGTCAGTTTGGAGCCTTAGGATCTTTAGTTGGTGACTCTCAGTGGGTCTAGGAACTGCTTTCCGTCCCGTATATACCAGGTAGATGCAAATATGCACATGTTGCTAGTTTGTTTCTCTGTTGCTGTAATAAAACAGTGGCCAAAAGCAACTTGGGGAGGAAATGACTTATTTGGCTTATAGGTACTGTCTGTCACTGAGGGAAGCCAGAACAGGGACTCAAGGCAGGAATCTGGAGCAGGAACTGAAATAATTCCATTGGAGGAATGACGCTTCCTAGCTCACTTCCCCTGGGTTGCTCAGCTATCTTATACTGCCCAGGTCCACCTGCATAGGAATGACACGCCCTATAGCGGATCCTTCTATGTCAATTAGCAATTAAGAAAGTGCTTCGCAGACATATGAGCAGGCCAGTCTGATCCAGGAAATTCTTTAACGGATTTCCTCTCTTCCTAGGTGTGCCCACATTGACAACAAAATTAACCAGGACAGATGTTGTTCAAGGGGATAATTCTAGGTTCCAAAATCACTTAAAACACACACACACACACACACACACACACATATATAAAATGTTGTTGTTCAAGGGAATAATTCTAGGTTCCAAAATCACTTGTGTGTGTGTGTGTGTGTCTGTGTGTGTGTGTGTGTGATATACATCACGTTGTCACTGTGGGCCGCCATGTAGACTTTTTAACTTGGGCTCATCATTGTTTCATGGTCATAAGTTAAAAAAAAACTGCAGCAAATAAAACCTTCTCCCCAGAGAAGTGTTGACTTTGCCAGCATTAAACTATGCCATCCCTGTTTCTTAAAAAAAAAAAAAAAGAAAAGAAAGGCTGGGAATATTTGCTATCTTGCCCACAATTCAGATGGCTTTGCCTTCAGTTTGTCCTTTGTTCACCTAGATGAAAGTTCTATGACAAAGTCACTGTTAAAATAAATGGAACAAATGTGTTTTCTCAAAAATATCTTTTGCATCAACTCACCTTGGCTCTGTCTCATCTAGGGCTGTGTCTGTGTATTGCGGTTAACATAGAATGTGCTCATGAAGTTTGGGGGCCTGGGAACTGGGCTCAAATGGCCGGCCCCTTACTTACTAGGCATTTGTTCCTGGAGATATTTCTCATGACTCCTAAAGCCGGATTGGTGTTTGCAGAAAGGAACAATAGGGGCTAAGGGAACCAGATGGGCTGACTATGCCAGAGCCCCACCTGATTCCAGGTGTCTGTGTATGCTCAGACAATGCCGGTGCCCTGCCCCTGCCCAGGGTGGGAATGCTTCCTTCACTGCCACTCCTGAGTGGGAGCATACATCATATCACTGGAGAATGGAGGCTGAAGCCCACCATGGTTGGTCAGACCACCCACCTGGCCAAAAGCCCTAGGCATGGTAGTGGTCTTGTCATCCCAGTGGAGTCGGAAGGACACACACGTTAAAGTCTGTATGGTTGAAGTGACACAGGAAAACTTGCCTGCTCTGGGAGGGGTGACTTGTTTGTCCTCTGGTCTGTTCATCATGCCACATGCCGTACTGGGGGGCGGTGAGCTCCAGAAGGCCAGACCCTTTGAGCTCCAGTGTCTAAAAGGAGACAGCGCCATCTCTTATCCAGGTCCATTCCGACTGAGGCCAACCTTTGCCTCCCAGCAAAGAGCAGTGAACGACAGCACGGTTTGCAGCCTGGATGGAGTCAGTGCTACATCACATGGTTGATACAGCACTTCTAAGAGCAGCCTCTGGGTACCCAGTGGAGGGAGGCATGCACCATCCCAGGCTGGGCATCGCTGAGAAGACAAGGCCACTGCCTCCAGAAGTACCTGCCCCCTTTCCACCTAAGCCTGCTCCGTACTGTTACCACGGCCGCCACTTTCAAGCAGCACCATGTTGTTTGGATCCAGACTATTCCCCAGAGGCCCATGGGTTAAAGACTTGACCTTCAGCCTGTGGCACTGTTGAGAGGGGTAGCTTTCTAAGAGGTGGGACCTAGTGGGAGGAAGTTAGGTCACTGGATGTCATGTTGTTTTTTCCTGAGGAGATGTGAACGAATGTCTGTTTTCCCAGATAGATCAAAATACCTCAAGTACACCAAGCTAACCTTTCACCCAAAGTCCAGCTTGGTCAACCAATGAGTCGACTGGGCTTGCGTATAGAGCACCTGTCAAGGGTTACTTACGGAGGCAGTGAGCGAACCCCAAACAGCTGCATCACACTGAGAAATCCCACCCATCATGGATGATGGCCTCATGGAAGCCATCACTTAGCCTTTTGCCTTCTATAACTCCAGCATGGCTCCAGCTCATGTGTAGCTGCTGGTGGTGGTGGGGACTGAAAACTGGCTGCAATCTCAGGGAGGGTCCTGTGAGCCTCCTTTCCCTTCTTCTATTAGTAAGTTAAGGGCTCCATCAATCATGGCCTCGGGCAAAGGTGTCTCTCCTGCAGGATGGTGGCTGGTGAGATGGTCATATTGTCCCCAGAGAACCTGACCCTTCTCTGCTTCCTGGCGGTCGTGAAGTGAGCAGCTTCTTCCCCATGCACCCTTGCCATGAAGTACACTCTGTCACCATAGGCCCAAAGCAAGAAACCGAGGGACTCTGGATTGAAATTTTCCTCTTTATAAGTTAATTCTCACAACCATTTTGTAACAGTGACTCCAGGTGACTGGCACATACCTCTATAAGGAAGGGACTTTTTGGGTAACGTAACCAAGACCCAGAGAAGTAAAGTGCCTGGCTGAAGCTATCCAAGCCTAAATATGTCCTGGAATTAATCCCAAAACTCATCATCACTACGAGGCTACCGGGTACTATCCTCACAGGACCAATGGATTGAAGGCTTAGGAAGGAGAAAGGTAGGCCATGGGGTGGGAGACAGGCCAGAGGCCTCATTTGCTTTCTGAAGTTGAAAATTCCAGGAGGTTTGGATTTGGCGTGTGAGAGAGCCAAACTCTGGAATCTAGGAAGTGGCCATAGGGTTTTGAAAATTCTGGGCAGAAGGCCATATTGGCAGTAGGGGTCTGGTCAAGGACAAGCAGGTAGGAGACAGATGATTTCAGCAGCCAAAGGTCCTGTGGGGCTGGAGGTCACAGGGCATCTCTCTTGGGGAGTGACCCACAGTAAGTACAAGTCCCACCAACCAGAGTCTCCTTTCTGCAGTCAGAGTCAGGTGGATTTCGGAGGGGCTGCTAGGCCGCTCTGTTGCCAGTGCCTGTTTCCTGTTTAAGCATGGGGCCTGAACTTGCTGTCTAGACTCAGCTAACAAAGCTAAGCCCTGGGGAGCAGAATGGAGAGCCCCAGGTCTGGCAGGAGACCCTGCCTCAGAATTTCAAGTTGAGAGCGTTGAAGAAGAGATCTGTGTTGGCATCTGATCTCTGCACACATGCACAAGGTGCATGCACCTGCAAGCAAACATATAACCCCCAACTCCCCCAAGCCCCCCAAAGAATCCAGCTCACTGAATAAACTAGGCCACGCCTCCTGCCAGCTCTGTAGAGACCCCAAGTCCACCGTGCCAGGCCCTAGTTCTCATGTCCCCTGTGAACGGATCTCTACCTCCCGAACAGACCAAAGCTCTAGCAAGGGGAAAGCACTGGACCTGCTTGATAAACATGTCGCTGGCTCCAGAGGCATTCTCACAGATGCCGCCTGACCCATTGGCCCATTGGCATCAGATTCCCCAGAACCAGGTAGAAACCCCTGTGACAGCACAATGGGAAAGTTTAGCTTCTCAAGGGCCAGAGGCTGGTCTAGGGGTGGAATCCCGCCATCTACTACCCAGAACAAGCTATGGGGGTCAGGCACCTTCCATCTGAGAGAGCCAGGACAAGCTACGGGACTCTAAGGAACCTGCCTCCTATCTGCCATAGGAGTAAATGGGGGGACATCACAGGCTTCCCTTGAGGAGGCCTTTAGAATGGCCTCCAGTGTGCTGGGCCTCCTATATCCAGGTCACCAGGAGCTGGTGAGGGGAATATTCCTTGCTGCTGGGTTGGCTCAGCATCCTTTTCTGTGGTCTGCTCTGTCTTTGCCCTGCTTCCCCACTGGCTTTGGGTTCTGTGACTCCACCTTCTGCCCTACACTGTTTTCTCAGCCTCCTAGGACCTCCTTCCTCTGTGCCTCTCTCTTCACAGCTCACCCTTCAAACCAGGTCCCAACACTCACATTGTCTATCCCACTTTTAATCTGCACAAAGCTAAGAGATGGTATCAGGCCAAGAGTGGTCACGTGCACTGTGCATGCGTGTGTGTGTGTGTGTGTGTGTGTGTGTGTGTGTGTGTGTGTGCAAGTGTCTACCAGGGCCCAGAGGTAGCTTGATAGGTTGATTAGCCTGTAACCCAGTTACTTCATTTGACCTTTGACTTGGGCCCTCCATAACTTCCCCATTCTGTGGGCTTCCTTCCTTCCTCCTTCAGGTCCTCTCACCTGGCAGGACTGGTTTTATCCCTGGCTAGGTGGCTTTAACTGGATCAGGTTCTGAGCCCCGCTGGGGCCCAGAATGAGGGAATGAGGCTCTCTCTATTTGTCTCCTCTGGACCGTGTGTGTGTGTGTGTGTGTGTGTGTGTGTGTGTGTGTGTGTGTGTGTGCATTTTCATATACTCATGTAAGTGAGCAAGGGATCAGAGGTCAACCTCTGCTGTTGTTCCTCTGGACAGTGCCCTTCTTGTTTTAATGAGACAAGATCTCTCATTGATCTGGAGTTCACCAATTAGGAGAGGCTGACTGGCCAGTGAGTCCCAGGGATCCACCACTTCCTTCCTCCCAGAACCGGGCATTCAAATGTGCACCACCATGTCCTTTATTTCCTTTCACTCATGAGTCTGGGGCCTGCACTCGGGGTCTTCTGCTCGCACAACAACCACTTGAGTGACTGACCCACGTCCCTAGCACTGCTTCAATAGCTCTTGCCCTTCCTGCTTCCATCATTCTATTCTGGGCCTGGCTGGCAAGAACAGCTATGTTATTCCAGTGACCTCATGCCTTCAATTGACCTATAGATGGAAAGGTTGGTCCTGATGACAGACTCATTTGAGGAGCGTCTCTTCTGAGTCTACGATGGGCCAAGGAAAGAACGAGGATGTTTGGACACTCACATGCCAGACAAGATGCTCAGCCCCACACCAATGGTGACACCGGTTTCTAGGGAGGGGTCATCAATCTCCCATACTGAGAACTTGGTCGTCCTTGACACCTGAGTCCATGCACCCACTCCCAGGGCTCTGAGCACTTGTGAAAATGAACTGCCTGGAAACAATATCCATGCCTGGAAAGAGACAGTGCCATAATTTGAGTAGGAAATGTTCCCCATGGGTTTGTGTGGGCTTTGGATGGTGGCACTGCTTGAGAAGGTTGTGGAGGCGGAGCCTTGCCAGAGGAAGTGGGTCACTGAAGGAGGGCCTTGAGGGTTCAGAGTCAAGCTCACTTCCTATCTTCTCTCTGCTTCCTGACAGCAGATGCGGTGTGAGCAGCTGTCCCAAGCTCCTGCTGTCATGCCTCCCCCACCATGATGGACTGTGCCTTCAAACCGCAGGCTACCATCCACCCTCCTTTCCTTAAGCTGCTCGTCAGATGTTTGCTCTCAGCCATCGTAAGCGCTCACCTGCTCGCAGGGCCAGGTGGCCTCTGAGCACTCTGGCTGTGAGGCAGTCGTTCAGGAGAGCAGGCGCAAAGCATGGTGGTAGATACACGGCAACAAACCACCCTTCTTCCAGACATACCCCTGTCTCTCAGACGTCCCACTTCACCTTTAAAGTCATCCTGAGGAATCCTTTCTAACATTAGTGGCTCATGAATTCTCAAACCCTAGGCACCATGCCAGAACCACAGAGAAGTCAAGCTACATTCCCGACACATAAGCCTGGATGGGTGAATCTTTCCCAAAGTCAAGTTTCTCATCAAGCCGCTCTGGGAACTAAATTAGAATCCTCTTCAAGGGCCGTAGTCGGCCTTAGCCACTGAGCCACCTCACCAGTCCCATCGCTTTCTTTTCTTGAGACAATCACTCTTCTTTGCCTGGTGAATCTTTTAGCTGCCCCCAAAACTCAGCTTCTTCTGGACTTTACAGGCAGCCTCCTCTCTCCTACATTCATGTTCATCTCACAAATATGAACACGCACATGCACACGCACTCTCTCACACACACAGAGTTCAACAGAGCCTAATAATCACCACTTCCCATCATCATTCTCCAGCATCTGTGCTCAGAGACTCAGAATCTGGTACAAAGTGAACAAGGCCCAAAGCTGCAGGCTCCCAGCCAGGCCCTGAGGCTAGTCCTCAGTAAATATTGATTCTCTGCCTTTCGTATTCATGCAGAGCCTCCCTGAGCAGGCAGAAAGCAGGTGCCTGTCCATTGACCCCCCTTAAAGAGAAGTGACTTTTCAGCCTCCACATCCATCAATATCCCAGAAATGTACCTACCTGTCTGCCAGGGTTTGAGACGTGTGTATGTGTCCCCAGGTGACATCCATCAGCCTGGCTATTAATGTGCCAGGCACCAGGTCCTACTCCACCTGCAGTGCCTACTGTGTGGTGATCCCTGGTGGCACAAACTGACATCCAGACAATGCCGTGAGGCATCACAGAAGTAAACAGGGAAACAAACACCCGGAATCTTCAGAAAGCTGAGGAACAGAGCAAGGCACAAGCTGGGTAAAAACTCCTTTGTTTGAGGACCAAGGGTTTGAAGACCCGAGCAGGATTTTCTGCACACTAGGCCGCACTCTGCCAGGGGAGTTACATTCTCATCCTGTCCCCATAGTACTTGTCACACAGTTTCAAGAGTTGCTCACTCGGGGACAGCCAAGTCCTTGGGATCCCCCTTGGGGTGTGTGCGTGTGGAGTGTGTGTATGTGAGTGTGTGTATGTGTGTCTGAGTGTGTGTATGTGTGTGAGTGTGAGAATGTGTGTATGTGTGTGTGAGTGTGTGTGTGTGAGTGAGAAT
>JAQHUG010000125.1:663305-711726 GCA_028555095.1 Dicrostonyx torquatus
TGGTGATTTGGCTAAGGAAACTGGCCGGCAAGCTCCAAGGATCCTCCTGCCTCCATCTTTCAGTTCTCGGATTACAGGTGACTGCCACCGTGCCTGGCTTTTTAACTGGATGCTAGCGATCTCAACTCTGGTCATCAGGCTTGCATGAGGCAAATGGGCTGCTACTGACTAACCCTTCTCCTCAATTCTGAGCTTTTCCTGTTAACCACAGTGGTCTTTTTGCTTTGAACATGATTGGTAATGCACAAAAAGACTTGCTTCTGTCAACGGAAGCCACACATCGCTTTGTGTGTGTGTGTGTGTGTGTGTGTGTGTGTGAGAGACTTCCCCATATCTCACTCATACCCCACGTGGGTTTCTGTAGTCTCACTGCCTTCTGTAGAGTTTGAATGTCCCTTATAGGCTCAGATATTTTGAACACTTGGTCCCCAGTAGGTAGTTCTGTTTGGGGAGGTTGACATGGAACAGTCTTGCTGGAGAGACAAAGTCAGCGGGGTCAGGCTTCAAGAGTAAAAACCCAACACCAGCCAGACCACCAGGAGGAGAAGCATGAGAAACAACATAGAGAGACCACCATGACGGCAGTGGACTCCAGGAATTATCTGACCACCGGACCCTCAACTTCAGTCCCGCCAACACCAGGAGGAACAACCATCTGAGCCTTTGGCCTGCAGATACCTGGAGGAACAATCACCAAAGGCTCTCCTCTGCCTACAACTGAGGGAGCAATCAGTGGAGCCACAAGCCCCACGCTACATCAATTAGAGGGAAAGTGGCCCCCCTCACAGAAACACAGGCCTCACCTGTTCTGATTAGAAGAAAAGATGGGTAGACTACAGGATAAGAATACACTCAACAACGTAAAGAGAAATACAGCACCACCAGAACTAGTGGCTCTACCATAGCAAGACCTGAACATCCCAATGCAGATGAAGCAGAAGAAAACAATTTTAGAAATAACTTTATGAAGATGATTGAGGTCCATAAAGAGGAAATGAAAAATTTCTTTAAAGCAATGGAGGAAAGATGAACAAAAATTGGAAGAAATCCACAAATCCCTTAAAGAGAACCAAGAAAATGCATTCAAACAAGTGAAAGAAATGTTTTAAGACTTGAAAACTGAAATAGAGGAAATAAAAAAAAAGAGATAAACCAAGAGAAATCTGAAAATCTGAGTAAATGCTCAGGAACTGCAGGTACAAACATAAACAGCAGAATACAAGAGCTGGAAGAGAGAATCTCAGTCCTGAAGATACAGTAGAGAAAGTAGATTCATCAGTCAAAGACTGGCGTAGGAAGGTTCTTCTGTATTTCTGTGCCTTTATTGGTTAAATAAACAGACTGCCTGGCCTATAGGATAGGACAGCCCTTAGGTGGGCAGAGTAGACAGAACGAAAGGCTGGGGAGAAAGGAAGACGGCAGACACCATGATTCTCCGGCCCAAGATGGACATAGGTTAGAATCTTACGGTAAGCCACCACCTCATTATGACACACAGACTTTCAGAAATGGGCTAAATCAAGATGTAAGAGTTAGCTACTAAGAGGCTAGAGATAATGGGCCAGGTAGTAATTTAATTAATGCAATTTTCGCGTGGTTATTTCGGGTATAAGCTAGCCGGCGGCTGGGCAGCGAGACACAGCCTGCCTGCACCGGGAGCCAGGTGGGAAAAAGCCCACGCCATCCTCTTTAACAAAAAAGAATGTTAAATCCAACAAATTCTTAATGGAAATATGCTACACCAGGAAAACCAAATCTAAGAATAATATGAACTGAAAAAGGAAGAGAAGTCCAGCTCAAAGGCACAGAAAATATACTCAGCAAAATCATAGAAGAAAACTTTCCCAACATAAAGAAAGACATGCCTATGAAAATACAAGAAGCTTAGAGAGCATCAAACAGACTGAGCCAAAAGAGAACATTCCCTCACCACATAATAATCAAAACACTAAACATACAAAGTAAAGAAAGAATATTAAGGGGGCTGGAGAGATGGCTCAGTGGTTAAGAGCATTGACTGCTCTTCCAGAGGTCCTGAGTTCAATTCCCAGCAACCACATGGTGGCTCACAACCATCTATAATGAGATCAGGCATACATGCAGGCAGAATACTGTATATGTAATAAATAAATCTTTAAAAAAAAGAAAGAATATTAAGAGCTGCAAAGGAAAAGAGCCAAGTGGCATATAAAGGCAGACCTATCAGAATTACACCCGACTTCTCAATAAAAACAGTGAAAGCCTGGAGGTCCTGGTCAGGTGTTATGCAGACACTAATAGACCACAGATGCCAGCCCAGACTACCATATCCAGCAAAGCTGTCAATCAGCATAGACAGAGAAAACAAGATATTCCATTGCAAAAAAAGATTTAATCAATATCCATTCACAAATCCAGCCCTACAGAAGTAATAGAAATAAGACTACAACCCAAGGAAGTTAGCTACACCCACAAAAACACAGGCAATAGATAATCCCACACCAGCAAATTCCAAAGAAGAGAAACATAAACACACACCAACAACAACAAAATAAGAATCACAGGAACTAGCAATCACTGGTCTTTAATATCAATGGACACAATTTGCCTATAAAAAGACACAGGCTAGCAAACTGGATATGAAAACAGAATCCATCCTTCTTTTGCAAATAAGAAACACACCTCAACTACAAAGACAGACATTACCTCAGAGCAAAGGGTTGGGAAAAGATTTTCCATTCAAATGGACCTAAGAAACAAGCTGAGGTAGCTATCTTAATATCTAACAAAATAGACTTCAAACTAAAATTAGTCAAGAGAGATGAAGAAAATAATTTCATATTCATCACAGAAACATCCATCAAGATAAAATCTCAATTCTGAACATTTATGCCCCCAATAGAAGGGCACTCTCATTTGTAAAAGAAACATTGCTAAAGCTTAACTCACACATCAAGCCACCCTCACTAACAGTGGGAGACTTCAACACCCCACTCTCACCACTGGACAGTTCTGCCAGACAGAGACTTAATAGAGAATTAAAGGCTCTAACAGATGTTGTGACTCAAATGGGCTTAATAGACATTTATAGAACACTCCATCCAAACACAAAAGACTGTACCTTCTTCTTGTGAATTCTTCTCCAAAATCAATCACATACTTTGTAACAAAGCAAATCTCAACAGATACAAAAAAAAATTGTGCTTTATCAGACCATCATGGCTCATCGTTAGAATTCAACAACACTAATTACAGAAAGCCCACAAACTCATGGAAATTGAACAATGCTCAACTGAATCACCACTGGGTCAAGGAATTGTAAAAAAAAAAAAAAAGGAAACAGAAGACTTCCTAAAATTCAAATTTATGGGTCACAGTGAATGCAGTACTAAGAGGAAAGTTCATAGCCCTAAACGCCTACATAAAGAAGCAGGAAAAATCCCACACCAGTGAATTAACAGAACACAGGAAAATCCTAGATCAAAAAGAAGCAAACTCACCCAGGAAGACTAGATGACAGGAAATAATCAAACTGATAGCTGAAACCAACAAAATAGAAACAAAGGAAATACAAAGGATTAATGAGAGTTGGTTCTTCCAGAAAATCAACAAAATAGACAAATCTTTATCCAAACTAACCAAAAGGCAGAGAGAGAATATCCAAATTAACAAAATCAGAAATTAAAAGGGGGACATAACAACAGACATGGAGGGACTCCAGAGAATCATCAGGTCATACTTCAAAAACCTGTGCTTCACAAAATTGGAAAACTTAAAGGAAATGGTCAATTTTCTGCATAAGTATCGCATACTAAATCAAAACCAGATAGGTGAATTAAATAGACCTATAACTGCTAAGAAAATAGAAACAAGCATCAAAAGCCTCCCAATCAAAAAAAGCCCAGGACCAGATGGTTTCAAAACCGAATTCTACCAGATTTTTCAAAGAAGAACTAATACCAATGCTCCTCAAATTGTTTCAAACAATAAAAGCAGGGGGAACATTTTTTCAAACTCTTTTTAAGAGGCTGCCGTTGCCCTGATACTAAAACCACACAAAGACACAATCTCCCTCATGAACACTGATGCAAAAATACCCAATAGAATACCGGCAACCGAATACAAGAACACATCAGAAAAATCATCCACCATGACCAAGGAGGCTTCATCCCAGTGCTGAAAATCTGTCAATGTATCCCACCATATAAGCAAACTGAAAGAAAAATAACCATATGATCTTCTCATCAGATGCTGAAAAAGCCTTCGACAAAATTCAGCAACTCTTCATGATAAAGGTCTTGGAAAGAGCAGGAATACAAGGAACATAACTGAACATAATAAAGGCAATATACAGTAAGCCAACATCTAGCTCAATGGAGAGAAACTCAAAGATACCCCGCTGAAATTAGGCTGTCCACTTTCTCCATATCTATTCAATATAGTACTAGAAGCACTAGCTGGAGCAATAAGACAAAAAAAGGAGATCAAGGGTATACAAATCAGTAAAGAAGTCGAATTTTCACTATTTGCTGATGATATGATAGAATACATAAGTGACCCCAAAAATTCCACCAGAGAACTTCTACAGCTAATAAACACCTTAAGTAATGTGGCAGGATACAAGATTAACTTAAAAAAATTAGTAACCCTCCTATATATAGATGATAAATAGGCTGAAAAAGAACTCAGAAAAAAATATCACCCTTTACAATAGCCACAAATGACATAAAATATCTTGGGGTAACTTTAGCCAAACAAGTAAAAGTTCTGTATAACAAGAACTTTAAATATTTGAAGAAAGAAATCAAAGAAGACATCAGAAAATAGAAAGCTCTTCCATGTTCTTGAATAGGTAGGATTAACATAGTAAAAATGACAATTTTACCAAAAACAGTCTAAAGATTCAATGCAATACTCATCAAAATTCCAGCAAAAATCTTCACAGACCTCGAACAAACAATGAGCAACATCATATGGAAAAACAAAAAACCCTGGATAGCCAAAAGAAAAAATCCTATATAAGAAAGGAATTTCTGAAGGCATCACCATCCCTGACTTCAAACTCTAGAGCTACAGTAATGAAAACAGCTTGGTGCTGGCATTAAAACAGACAGGAGGACCAATGCAATCAAACTGAAGACCTGGATATCAACCCACACACCTATGAACACCTGATTTTTGACAAAGAAGCTAAAATCGTAAAATGGAAAAAAGAATCTTCAACAAATAGTGCTGGTATAATGGATATCAGCACGTTGAAGAATAAAAATAGAACCATATCAATCGCCATGCACAAAACTCACATCCAAATGGATCAAAGACCTCAACATAAAACCAACCACACTGAACCTCACAGACGAGAAAGTGGGAAGTACACTTGAATGCATTGGCACAGGAGACCACTTCCTAAATATAACCTCAGTAGCACAGACACTGAGGGAAACAATTAATAAATGGGACCTCCTGAAACTGAGAAGCTTCTTTAAAGCCAAGGACATGGTAAATAAGACAAAATGTCAGCCTATAGAAAAGAAAAAGGTCTTCACAAACCCCACATATGACAGAGGAACTGATCTCTAAAATATATAAAGAACTCAAGTAACTAGACATCAAAAGAATACATAATCCGATAAAAATAAATGGGGTACAGACTTAAACAGAGAACTCTCAACAGAGGAATCTTTTTAAAAAATATTTATTTACTTATATTTTATGTGCATTGGTGTTTTGCCATGAGTGTTGGGTCCTAGGATTACAGACACTTGTGAGCTGCCATGTGGATGCTGGGAATTGAACCCAGGTCCTCTGGAAGAACAATCAGTGCTCTTAACCACTGAGCCATATCTCCAACCCCTCAACAGAGACATCTTAAATGGCTGAAAGACACTTGAGGAAATGCTCAACTTCCTCAGGCTTTAGAGACATGGAAATCAAAACAACTCTGAGATACCATCTTATACCGTTGTCAGAACGGCCAAGATCAAAAACACTGATGACAACGTAGGCTGGAGAGGATGTGGAGTAGGGGAAACACTCCCCCATTGCTGGTGGGAATACAAACTTGTACAGCTGCTTTGGAAATCAGTATGGTGATTTCTCAGAAAATTAGGAATCAGTATACTTCAAGACCCAGCAATATCACTCTTGGGCATATACCCAAAGGATGCTCAATCATACCACAAGGGCATTTGTTCAACTATGTTCACAGCAGCATTATTTGTAATAGCCAGGACCTGGAAACAACTTAGATGCCCCTCAACTGAAGAATGGGTAAGGAAAATGAGGTGCATTTACACAATGGAGTACTACTCAATGCTAAAAATTAATTATATCTTGAAATTTGCAAACAAATCAACAGAACTAGGAAAAAAACACTTACTGAGGTAACCCAGACCCAGAAGGACAAATATAATATGTGCTCTCTCATAAGTGGTCTTTAGACATAAAGCCAAGAAAAACCAGCTTATAGCCCACAACCCCAGAGAACCTAGATAATAAAGAGAACCCTAAGAGAAATAGACATACGTGGATTCACCTAAGAAGGAGAAAATGACAAAAATCTCTCAAGTTATTAAGGAGCATCTGGGCAGGGGGGGTGGAGGAGGAAAGGAGAGTTGGGAAAATGTATAGCTCAATTAAAAAATAATAAAAAAGAAAAACCCCAATACCACTTTCAGTTTGCCCTCCCTGCTTCATGCTTGGATTTGAAGATGTGGGTCCTTGACCACCTGCTCCTGTACCCATGCCTTCTGCTTACTGCCATGCTTCCCTGACACAAAGTGCTCTCATCCCTCTAGAACCAAAAGGCCCCCAAAATCCTTCCCCTCTCTAAATTGCCCTGGTTATTTATGGCATTTCATCACAGCAAGAGAAAAGAAACCACTGCACATCCCATGGCACGAATCCTCCAGCAGCTGTCTCTCTGTTCATTCTCTTTGTTTTTTAAGGCAGGCTCTCACTAGCCCAGGCTGCAGTCTGGCTACGCAGTCAATTCACATTTTTAGCAGTGGGATTACAGGCATGTGATACCATGCCCAGTGTTATGTGATACAGGGTCCTCCTGTATGCTGGGCAGCCAACTGAGCTATGTCCCCTGTTCTGTTACCTTGTTCTTGTCCTTCTAGGGTGAAGCTGTGGTGCAATGGGACAAGCCTGAATGGTGAACTACAATGGGCACTGATTTTCCACCTTTGCCAGTCACCGTAACTTCCTTTCTATATCATCCACTTGACATGGCTTCTTACCGGACATGGGGACAGCTATCTGTGTGTGCATAGGAGCTGAGATGACATGAAATGGTGGAAGAAAATGGTGCAACCAAGAGACCTGGGACACATGAGATACGGGAGGCAGCTGCCAGCCAGCCACAAAAGTGGTCCCTCGTCGGTGGAAGCTGTGCACTCAAAGATTACACAAGATACTTGCTGTAGAACACTCAGAACAGTGCTAGTCACAGGGGGTTCTCAATAAATGCCCGCTATTGCTGGATTTATCATGACTATTTTCTGGTAGGTTGGGTCACACAAAACTGCCATGTTGGAAGTCAGAGTGATCTAAAACTTCAGGTTTCCACACGACACTCTTTTTCCATCAGAACTGGTTTGCCCTGTTTATTCAATGAATGTATTTCAAAAGGAACTTTATGGTCATAATATATGGGAAACTGGACATCTGCTGTGGGACTCTTCCTGGACAGTCATAAACAAATATTCTGTTCATCCCAGATAGGTAACTGAAGACAGGACAAGGTAATACCACTGAAGTCCAACTTTGTGAGATGATGAGTTTACTGGGTTTTCTTACAGTAACATCAAGGAGGAGTTACTTACAGGAACAAGGATGACTCAAAGGCAGCTGCATCACCAAAAGTCAAGCATGAGGGATGACTCCCAAAGCTGGGATCATGATGCTCTCTGCATCATTTGCACACAGTTTGACAGGCAGGGAACTCTCCCCTCCTCAGCCACTACTTACTGCTTATTTAGCCTTGGAGAAGGAGGAACCTGGCATATCTGGTAGTTTTCAGGGACTTCCTAAGCCTTGGGAGTTGTTTGCTTCCTGAGTCTCAACCAGACTCCATTTAGAATTTCCTAAGTCTTAATGAGCTTCCCTCTAGTATGGAATGTTTCAACCCAGGAGGAGTTGCTACACAATGGTAGCCTTCCTATATTTGACAGCAATAGTTATTAAGATGTCCTCAGTCAAGCTTGCTTGTCTTGGTAAAACACAGTGCCAGGCTTCCCCATTTCAGACTCCCAGATTAGAAGGGTATTGAAAGCATGCTAGCTCACTTCTTCCTTTAAGTGATCAAAAAATTCTTTTTTTTTTTTTTTTGGTTTTTCAAGACAGGGTTTCTCTGTAGCTTTGGAGCCTGTCCTGGAACTAGCTCTTGTAGACCAGGCTGGTTTCGAACTCACAGAGATCCACCTGCCTCTGCCTCCCGAGTGTTGGGATTAAAGGTGTGCGCCGCCACCGCCCAGCTCAAAAAATTCTTTTAAAAGACTCTTTAAAATTGTGCCTGGAAATGAGGGCATAGTCAGCTGACAGAATGCTTGCCTAGCATGTTCAAAGCCCTGAGTTCCATCTATGAACCATGCATAGTGGTTCATGGGAGGTGGAGACAGGAGGATCAGAAGATCATCTTCAGCAACATGTCTAAGCGAGCCTGGGCTAAACGGACCATTTTATTTTAGAAACTGTGACTGGACAGGTAAAGGGACCAGTTCATCACGCTGTCAGTGTCTCTGGAACCTTCTAACTCCTGGCATTGCTCCTCTGGGGGACCTGCTGCTTTGTGAGATTCTCAGAAAAGTCACTTGGAAATATGGCTGCAGTGCCTCATGAAAGCTGTTTCTGGTTCCCAGCTCCAGCCTAGATCCACCCTAGAGGGTCCCTCTTCCTACAGGGCAAGGCAAAAGTCATCCATCCCAATCTTATGGTGCCTCAGGTGTAGAAACCAAGACTCAGAGGAGAGGCACTTGTCCAGGGTGACTTAGCATGTGGGGTATGCGACTCCCTAAACCTGGGTCTTTAACCCTTCACCCGTTCTTATTCTGCCCTGCCAGCAGTTCCTGCGGCGCTCCTTGCTTCTGTTACCTCCACCCCTCCCCAGGGAGGCCCAGGGGTGCTGAAGGCTTCCAGGGAGGAGATCCTGCCCTGACTGGCATTGCTCTTGGTGTTCCAGTCTTCTCCCTCAGGAGAACAGTATCTGGCTTTCACTTATCATAATGCCTGATGCTAACGACTAAATCCCGAACAATCAAACACGGACGCAGGTGCTCATTTTATTTATTTATTTATTTAGGCCAACCACAGTTCAGTTTATTACTACAGTGGTTCTCACAGCTGTGGCCCTGGGCACAACCATAGGGCCTTCCAGGAGGCACCTACCTGGCCTCACCCTCTGAGGAACCCCACTCGGGTCATGGGCCCCGTAAACCTCTGAATGTGCTTATTTAAACTTTTGAACATCTGCGTGTTTCTCCCTGAAAATGATAAAGAGCTGTGTCCTGCCTGCAGCCCACCAGGCCAGTCCCTGCAGGAGGTGATCCCTGCTGCCTTGGAATTCCGGATGGCACAATGGCCCCAGCAGTCTGCAGAGCGGCACTGTGGGAACATCCCCATAGGTGTCTTCTGACAAGCGGACACCGTACAGTGTGTGGCAGCACCCAGCTGCCTACAGTTTGCCCAGGAAGCGGTCCAGCATTGAGAGTCCCTCCTCCAGGACTTTGCGCTTGAGGGCCTCAGCTGTCACTTGACTGGGGTAGCTGCTGTTGTTGAAGGGGTCCCCACGCAGGACCTGCCAGTAGCTGAACACATACTGGCGGAAGGCCTGGCCACTGGAGTCGGAGCACAGGTTAGCTCAGCCCATTTTTAGAAGAAAAAAACTGAGACCCAGAGCTGGGTCTTAGCTGGCACCCATCCCTGGATCCCATACTTTGGGCTCCTGACCACGGTAAGTCTTTGTCTGGAATCCCTGCGCTGCTTGTTGCTGTCCTTCAGAGACGCTTCCAGAAGTCCTGGCCCTCCCTGCTGGACGCCCTCAGGTCTCCATCTTCTCCTTGCCCCCACCTATGCACCACCCTGGACACTCCAACCTCCTCGTAGCTCTGCAAATAGGAAGCATGTTCTGTTCTATCTATTATACCGGGGACTTTGTGCCCATGTCCTCCAATGCTATGCTTCCCGTGTCTGCTTTGCTCTGGATGAGGGATGAACCTCTGACTGCCTGACTCCTCCTTCTCCTCTTCTTCTTTTGAGACAAAGTCGTATGTTCTCAAACTAGCCTCAAATTCAGTGTGCAGCCAAGGATGGGCTTGAACGTCAGATCCTGCCCACTTCCTCTGCTGCTGCACCGTGCTGCACGAGCTGCACCGTTCTCCCCAGTTTCTGCAGCGCTAGCGGCCTTACTCTGCTGACTAAGCTATTTCCCAGTCTTCTCCTCTGCAGTTTGAGCTACAGGGAGCAGGGCCTCGGCCCTTGCTGATACATTGTTGATACATAGCCCACGCTTCACCTCACAGCACTTGCCACACGGTCAGTGGTAGACTATGGTGTCTATTTGGCTGCTCCAGCCTGGCACGCTGACACTTTCCAGAATCAGTTGCACCAATGTTGCCATACCTGAGGCTCCCAAAACAGAACAAATGCAAGCATGTCTCCTTGAGCGCCTGGGATTGGCCCTGGAGTGTCCACATTGTTCCTGGAAATTAGCAGCCACGGACTCAGGAGAAGGACTCTACTCCATGAACTGGGGCCCTGGAGGGAGAAAAGACAAGTAAGAGCCGTAGGGGTCCAGCTCTGTGGCCTTTTTGCTGCCTACGACACACACTTCATTTAGTTTTCACAGTGGAGGGAGATGTGGGGTCTTTTGAGCATTCCCTTGTGGGCCAGGCTAAGTGTCAAACAATGCAGGGAGGAACAGCTCACAGAGTGCCTTGGCCCCACTGTCAGTCTCACCCAGATTAACAACTTCATCAGCGCCTTTGTTGATATTGACATTTGGTTGCTAGGTAACGTGTTTACTGCTCAATGAATAGGACTTGAAGGCCAAGGAGGGCACAGTCAACAGATTGGCAAATAAAGCGAACGTGCCATGACTTGATAGGCCTATAGTGGTACCCAGGCGTAGTGCAGGACCAGGCCCCTCCAGGGATCTCTCTGGAGCCATAGTTGCTCCATGCCCAGGTGAGAGAATGTGCAGGTAACACTGAGACTGCTGACCTGTTGTCAGGAGAATTTGGGTGCAGCAGTACTGTAATGTAAGTGTCCCCACAACACTCAAGCCCGAAAGAGGACCAGATAATTGCACCCTCTGCACCCTATTGTCCTCAGAGGTGTGGAGTCCTGGAGAGAGAACACCACTGCCAAGACAGGAGTCTTGTCACCACAACTTCACACAGCACTCTTCCTGACCGCATCATTGAGGTGTTCAAAGGAAAGGGAAGGATAGAGTTTGCTTGGTACCAGCATGTGTGGCACCATCCTAGGCCAACCTCTATGAGGTGGGACGTCATGTTAAGTCCCTTTTGACAATTACAAGAGCTCAGTCCTTGGAGGTATCTCCAATTTTTTGGTATCATGATAACCACACAATCTAGTCTCTCTCTCTCTCTCTCTCTCTCTCACACACACACACACACACACACACACACACACACACACACACCACAGTTTCAGGATATTTTAACACACAGTTTTATGTTGGCCTTTTTATGTTGGGCTGTTTTTATAGTTCTCTTTGGGTAACGTCCACCTTGTTTGTTTGTTTGTCTGAGATAGTATCTCTCATCTCTCACAGGCCCGAAACTTGTCAACTTGGCTAGACTAGTTGTTTAGTGAGCCCTGT
The DNA here is from genome assembly GCA_028555095.1 of Dicrostonyx torquatus. Lineage (NCBI taxonomy): Eukaryota > Metazoa > Chordata > Mammalia > Rodentia > Cricetidae > Dicrostonyx > Dicrostonyx torquatus. Next base: position 675,133 of record JAQHUG010000125.1, read on the forward strand.
CTGTCTCTGTCTCCTAGGACCTAAGATTATAGGCATATGTCATTATTTTTTGTTTTTTGTTTTAGGAAATTGGAATTGAACTTAGCACCTTACACAAACAAGGTAAGTGTTCTGCCACTGAGCTATCTCTCAGCCCTACACATGACTTTTTCCTTGGTCCCTGGGGAATTAAATTCAGATCCTCGGATCTGCTTTCCTAACTTAGCCATCTCTTTGGCTCTAGGTGCTTTCATAGACTGTGCAGAAGTGTGGGACCATTCGCGATGAGCAGGTGAGGCTCCCCCTCTCACTAGACCTCTTTAGGGGCACTCCTTCAGGACTAGGCCATGGTGCTCCCAGTTTTGGTGTCTGTCTAGTTTAGAAGCTGGTTAGTTAGGCGAAAGGGAGCCATCTGGAAGGCCCTCTGCTCTAAACACATGTACCAATTCTAAGCTCTCTGGGGACATTTCCTCCTCCTTGCTGAAGCAGCTGACCCATGCTTCTGATCCTTGTCAATGGGTCAGAATCCCATCCCATCCCTGGCAACCCTCTGTAGCATTCCTAATTCTTTGATTTGAACTGAACCCCTCCAACACATTCAGAGTGCTACGTGTTCCGAGCAGCTGACATTTACGTTTGACAGATGAGATACCCTATAAGGCCGGAAGTTTTCCTTGTTCCCGATGTAAAGATAACTAGACTGACTCTACCAATGGAAATGTCACTTTAATTGCAATTCTTGAGCCAAGCAAATAGACATCATCACTCAGGGACAGGAGAGCTGTTTGTCCCTAAACTGAGCAGGTCTTACAGGACATACCTTCCTGGTGCAGCTCAGGGAACAGTTGGCACGCATGCTTCCACTCCTTGGTGCTCGCCAGTGGCAGACATTGCTAATCGATAGCAGTTCTCTTTCCCGCTGAATGTGATCTTCACTGCCCTCACCATCTCACCGAGTTGACCCATGTTCGAAATGATCTTACTTGCCCGGTTCTGAGGTGCCCATTGCTGTTCCCCCCATCACAAGGCACGTGTCTTCTCCAGCCTTGATTAGGCCTTCCTGGTGCTGTCTGCTTTCTTCTGAGACATCCCCTTCCTCCACCTCTGCCCTTCCTCCCTCTCCTTCCCCTCTTTTCTCCCGCTCCTTTCCTCATTTCTTAGATTCTATAACCACCAACAAACCTAGAGAAACTCAGGCCCTCTTACCTCCCAACGCCAGCCTCTGGACTGTTGTGGGGGGTTGGGGGATATCCCCAAGTTGACAGCTAGATTATCAAGGTGTACACTTTCTTTCTTTCAAAAAATTTACACACATATATGTATGTATGTATGTATGTATGTATGTATGTATGTATGTATGTATGTGTGTGTTTATTTTGTATGCTCAATTTCATTTAAAATCATTTATTCATTATTCATCTATCATCATTTATTTATTTTCTGGGACAGGCTCTCATTACACATAGCCCAGGCTAACCTTGAGTGTTGAAATCCTCCTGCTTCTGCCTCCCAAATGTTAAGATTAGCCACAATGTCTAGTAGTAAGAACTCACATTTTCTTTCTCTTTTCTCCCCTGGCACCCCCATATATGTGATCTCTCTTTCTCTTTCTCTCTCTCTCTCTCTCTCTCTCTCTCTCTCTCTCTGTATGTATGTGTATGGGTGATCTCTGTAAACACATGCATGGCATGGCATGTTTGGAAGTCAAAGGGCAGCCTTGGGTATCGGCCTTCACCTCCCACCTTGTTTTGAAGCAGGACATCTTGCTGTTCACAACCTCATCCACCAGGCTAGCTGACCCATGGGCTCTGGGCATTCTCCTAATTCTGCCTCCGTCTCGTTGTAGCATGTTGAGGTCACAGGTGTGCATTACCACAAACTGCTTTTATGTGGGTTCTGGGGATTCAAACTTGGATTCTTGTTCTTTCATGGCAAAAAAAAAAAGCCATCTACATAGTCCAGGAATTTTTATTTTGGTAAAATCTGTTCACCAACCTTTTTTTCTCATATGGCATGTCTTGTGGTTGAGAAATTTTTCTTTCTTCTAGATGCCTTATGAGCTTAACATTTTTTTGGTTTTTCGAGACAGGGTTTCTCTGTGTAGCTTTGGAGCCTGTTCTGGAACTAGCTCTAGTGGACTAGGCTGGCCTTGAACTCACAGATCTGCCTGCCTCTGCCTCCCGAGTGCTGGGATTAAAGGCGTGCGCCACCACCGCCCAGTTAAGCTTAGTTTTTATATTTACAACTATGATCTGCTTTTAAAATTATTAATTCAACAGTAAATTGTTCACATGTCTGGGGTGAAAGACGATGTTTTGAAATTGAATACACTGTAATGCAGAACGGGAGCTACGGTAGCTGGCAGATTCATCCTCTTAGGTATTCATCATTTATTTGTGAGAACTTTTAAAAATAGAATATCTTTTATTTATTCTTTGGAATGTCATACATGTTAACAATGTATCTTGGTCACATCGACTCCAACTCCCCTCTTTCAGTTCCCCTAGGCACCCTGGTATGTCCCTCTTACGTCTTTACAGCACTTTTCAGACTCCCTGAGTCCACTAGGCTCTGCCTGCTGGAATGCTGACTGACCTTGTTGGCTTGTTCTTTCCCAGGTCACCGCAGCTGCATGAGTTCATGGGTTCAATGGCCATGTCATGTTCAGAGGACAGCGACTGTGAGAATTTCTGAAAAGCTTTCTTCCTTCTGTTTTGGAATGTCCATATTATTGTTAACTACAAACCTACGACCATTGGTCTGTGATCCGAGGCCGTGGGGGTAGACCTTGAGGCTTACAGCATCCCTTACTGTCTGTTTCCTGTTCCAAAAAGATGTGAAGAGAAGAAGGATCCTGCCCGAATGGTCCCATTACCACAAACTCATGTACTGCCATGCCGTGCTCGTCATAAGGAACTGTATTCCCCATCAGAAGGGACTGTGCTATCCCAAACCATGAGTCAAAACAGCAATGAGAAAAAAATCAATAGAGAAAATTGGCACCAGAAGTGGGGAGATCTCAGGACAGCCAATCTGGATCGTTGTTGGATTAACAGCCCCGTAGGACTTCAGTGAGGTGCACTTTTGGGTGTGTCTGTGAGGGTGTTTCTAGAGAACATTACCTCTAGAGGGAGATGTGCCCTGGTTGTGGGTGGCACTATTCTATGACCTGATGTCCCACAGTTCTCCTCGTTCTGTCTCCTGGCTGCAGACACCATGTGTTTGGAAAACACAGCAGCCTTGTGCTCCTGCCACCATGATGGAGCCTTGAATTGTGACCTGGGAGAAGCCCCTCCTTTCTTAACTTATTTCATCCAGGTGTTTTGTCATAGCATTGAAAATAACCAACACAGAGTGCGGATAAAGGTGCAGACTCACTCTTAGAGTAGAGATGGTAAATCGCTCTAACACGATTTGTTGAGAAAAAAAGGCCTTCATTCATTTGCTTCAGTCTCTAGCAAGTACAGAGCCTCAGGCTATACTGCATTCATTGCTCTTCTCGTTGCTGTGACGAAACACAACAGAAGCAACTAGAAGAAGGAAGGACTTATTCCAGCTCCTGTCTGAGAGGTTGTAATCCACCATGGTAGGAAAGCGTGGTAGAGTTTAGAGTGGCTGATAACTGTGGCCGAGTCTCTTTACATGTGTTGGGACAGGAAGCCGAGAGAAGCTTAGGCCAGAAGTGGGCCAGGCTGTACTTCATTTCCGTTCCGTCAGCCAGACTCCACCTCCAGTTTCTCAACTTCTCAAAGCAGCTGGAGTCCTCATCAGCTGGAGACGGAGTGCTAATGGGGAACACTTCCTAGTCAAACTATAACAAATAGTATTAGTTATAGTTGGGTTTCTGGCTGTTTGCTGAAAAACCATGCCATCTTGATTCCTGCTGCTGAGTGTGTGTGTGTGTGTGTGTGTGTGTGTGTGTGTGTGTGTGTGTGTGTGTGTTGTACATATGTATATATGCATCCACATTGTCTTATTGGGTTCTTATTGCTGTGAAGAGACAGCATAACTCTGTAACTCTTATAAATGGAAATATTTAACTGAGGCTGGCTTACAGTTCAGAGATACCATTCATTATCATCATGACAGGGAGCACAGCGGCATGCAGGCAGACATGTAGCTGGCTAAATCTTGACCAGAAGGCATCAGGAAATCAACTGACAGCCACACTGCGAGAAGTTTGAGGAAAAGAGACCTCAAAGTCTGCCCCCCACTGTGACACACTTTCCCAAAAAGAGCCACATCTCCTAATCGCACCACTCCCTTTGGGTCTCATTTTCTTTCAAAGCACCACATACGTGCATTTAGTTTTGTGTATGCATGCTTGTGGCAGCCAGAGAACATTCCTCAGGACACAGTTCACCTTTTTGAGACAGGGCCTCTCAGTGACCCAAAGCTCACTGATTAGTGAGGTTGGCTGGCAGTGAGCCCCAGGAATCCACATGCCCCCACCTTATGGGGATTACAAGTGTCTACCACTATGCTCAGCTTTTTAGTTTTAAGGTGAGTTCTGGGGATCAAATTCAAGTCCTGTACTTGCAGGGCAAGCACTTTGCCCACTGAGCTGGCTCCCGAGCCTCCTCAGCCTATCTGGACTCTTCATGCATTCTCTGGGTGGGTGGTGGTGGCGCATGCCTTTAATCCCAGCGCTCAGGAGGTAGAGGCAGGAGGATCTCTGCGGGTTCGAGGCCAGCTTGGTCTACAGAACCAATTCCAGGACAGCCAGAGAAACTCTGTCTGGAAAAACAAACAAACAAAACACACACACACACACACACACATCCTGGGGGGACTTCAATTGGAATTGTATTGAACCTGGAGATGAATAAGAAGAGAACCAATATCATAAAAACTTAGAGAAATTTTAATCAATTCTTCAAACTTTTTATTGTTTTATGTGTGGGGGTGCTTTGCCTGCATGTATGTCTGTGTACCACATGCTTGTAGTACTTAAGACAGGCTTAAGAGACCATCAGGTACCCTGAAACTGGAGTTCCAGATGGTTGTAAGCTGCCATGTAGGTGCTGAGAACTGAACCTGGTAAAGAAGCCTGTGCACTTAAGCACTAAGCTACCTCTGCAGCCCCTCAACTCCTAATTTCTGGTCCTTGTTCCCAGGACAGTCTTTGGAAAGGTCAATTGCTCTGGTTTGGCTCGTGTGTTGGGAGTCAGTCCCAGTCTATGGATGACTGGGAGGTGGTGGATCCTTTAAGAGGAGAGGCCTAGCAGGAGTTGAGCCGCTGAGGGTGTGGCTCTTGAAGGTGGATTGGAGCATGGTCTCTCTTCTGTCCTTGGCTTCCCCATCCCATGAGATGTCCAGCTTGCTCTGCCACATGTTCCCACCATGACCAGCTGCCTTGATGGAGGCCCAAAACAACAGGGCCAAGTTACCATGGACTCCAGCCTCTGAAAGAAGCCAAAGTAAGACGTTCTTCCTTATGAGTTGATAATCCCAGGGTTTTGACACAGTGATGGAAAGCTGACACACTGTGTGGGTCAGAGTGAGGAACACATGCGGCAGGACGAATATGTATTACAAAGGGCTGGACAGTCCAGCTAGGGCCATCTGCACGCTGGAAAGACTGAGATCCTGGCAGTTGTCCATCCATCAAGCTCCAAACCTCAGCTGTTCTGATGTGATGCTGAAGGCCTGGAGGCTTCCTAGAGATGCCCTGGTGTTCCATTTACACTGGAAGACAGAAGAAGCTAGGGTCTGAGTCAGCACAGGATGGAGGCAGCTGTAGCAGCAATGACGACGACAGTACATATACACGCACACACACGCATCACACACACACACACGCACACACGCACACACACACACACACATGCACACACCAGCAAGAAGTATAGGCAGGCAAGCAGCATTGTTCTCCCCTTGAGTCTCTCTCTGTCTGGGCTGCTGCCTAAAATTGCCACCTATCACGCACACACGCACACACACACGCACACATGCACACACCAGCAAGAAGTATAGGCAGGCAAGCAGCATTGTTCTCCCCTTGAGTCTCTCTCTGTCTGGGCTGCTGCCTAAAATTGCCACCTATTCTTTGGGTGGGTTTTCTCCTCTCAGTTACTTCTTCCTGGAAATGCCCCATAAACCCATCCAGAGACTTGTCTTTTAGTTGACTCCAGAACCAATTAAGTTCACAATCAAGAGTGACCATCATACATATCAATATAAAATGTGTCTTATTCGATTGAGTCACAGTGAAATCAGGGAAAGATTAACTGGGCACGTCCACTGTGGGCATTTGGCCATGGTGAAGTATGGAGAGGATTAACTGGGCACGTCCACTGTGGGCGTTTGGCTATAGGTACGGCTGTGAGTGGCTGACATTACATAATCCTGGTGTCTGAAATCCCACCCTTGAGCCTACTTTGGGGTAGGCTGTGAAGAATGCTTAAAATACCACTGCCAAGGGAAAAGAGTCGTCCAGGAAATCCTTTCTTGGCCTTTCGCAACTGTGCCGATGCCATGCCTGCGAGCGGCCTTGGCAGGCTTTGGAGGAGAGCAGATGTTGGTGGGGGTGGGAGCTTGAGTTTCGTGCTTTACAGCTCTGGACTTGGCTCCCAGCTCCGCTTCTACCAGTTGTGTGACCCCAGGCAAGCCACTTAATCTCTCCAAGCCGTGGTTTCCTTGGCTATGTGTGAGCTGTAAGGTTGTTTTCAGGAATATATTGTGAACCTAAAAGAGTAAGAGGAAGCAGGAAGCATCGTAATTATAATTATAATCGCAATTACTATTGTCTTGGGACTCAGACAGCAAAGAGGAACTAGCGCTGGGGCAAGGGCTCAGTGAATGAGGAATTTGCCATGCAAGCATGAGCACTGAGTTCAGATTCCCAGCATCTACTTAAAAGTCAGACGTGATGGATAGAGGCACACACATCTATAAGCTCAGCACTGGAGAGGCAGAGAAATTCACATCCCTGGAGACTTCTGGCCAGCCAGACTCACTGGTTTAGTGAGATACCCTGCCTCAAAAATAGGCAGACAGACAGACAGATAGGAGAGCAGCTGAGGAAGACACTTAGCATTGACCTCTGACCTCTACATGCATGTGCACAAATGCACACATGTGTACAAGTATCTGAATCACACACCACATATGACAGACAGGAGCTTAAGATGGATGGGCCCAGACTAGACACGCAATGCCAGGGTGTGACACTGTATCCTTTTTTCGTTGCGGAGACAAAATGACTGACAAAACCAATGGAGGAGAAGAAGGCATTGCTTTGGTTCAGTTTGAGGAAACCATCTGTCATGGTGGGGTTGGCATGGCTGCAGCAATCATCAGAGAAGGCCTCAGAGCAATAGGAGGAGCCTGGGAGAATCACTTCTTCGGCAAAGCACTGATGGACTCAGTACTCGGAGTCAGAAGGGAGCACAGAAGCCAGAGGGGCCAGGGTGCTTCCCCGACCTTCTGGGCTTCTTCTCTGTGCTCATCTACAGAGCATGCCCTGCAACCTGAACTGGGTCTATTCTGGAATCCCACTGGCTGGAGGGCAGGCGTGATCTGTGGAGTTCTGGTAAGACTGGGCCAGGATGCCTCGGGACCAAAGAGGAAGGAGCCAGGCCATGCCCCTTAGAACAGTTCAGAGCAGGAGCAATGCAGAGGACATACGGCCACAGTTACAAAGGGTGATCACTCCACGCTGAGACAAGGAGGCCTTCCAGGCAGCAGGCCCAACATGGGCAGACCTAGGATTCCACCTAAGAGCAGGATGTCCTGGGATCAGCTGTTGGTTGTGTGAACAGAAGGCAACAGAGCAGGCTGCAGAGAGGGGTCCAGGTACCGGAGAAGGTGCCTGAACCCCATCAAGACAGGAAGTCCCTGAAGATACCTTCATTGCAGGGATTTAATTTCATGTGGTGTATGTGTGTGTGTGTGTGTGTGTGTGTGTGTGTGCATGTGTGTGCATGTCCATGCACATTGTAGAGGCCAGAGGAGAACTTGCGTGTGTTATTCTGTCACTCTCTACACTATCGCTCTCACTTCTTGAGATGGTCTCACAGTGAACTTGGGACTCACTGGGGTTTTTTGTTTCATTTTGCTTTGGACAAATCTGGTTATCAGCAAGCGTCAGCCACCCTCTTATCTCTGCCCTCCCCAGCTCCAGTGCTGGGGTTACATCACGTGTAGACATGCCCAGGATTCACACAGGTGCTAGCAATCAAAACTCAAGTCTTTGTGCTCGCCTAGCAAGCACTCTTCTTGCCCACTGAGCCAACTCCCCTGCTCCTCATTGTCGGGACTGACGAGCTCTACAGACACACCAGAGCTCACTAGGTCTGGGAAGGGAGGCAGGAGGCTGGAGAAACAGAAGACCCAAGAGGCCAGAACCTCAGATCTCTGCCCAGCAGTATCTTCGCCGTGCTGGATCCTGGACCAGTTCTCCCTCTATAGTGGAACAAGTCCATGTATCTATCCTTGCAGCCCCCCCCCCCGGCCCGTTCTCCAATGCCACAGCCCCCTTCGAAGGTCCTTACGTCACCTTGTTGTAGCTCTGGGCAGTGGTGTCTGGGGGTTCCTGGTGACCCCACCCACCTCTGGCATGACAAGAATGGCTAAGAGTGAGGCTCTGTAGAATCCAGGCTTCCCTGAACTACCCCATTAATATTCCTCCCAGGAAGCCTTGCCAGACAGGGAGAAGGCAGGCGGCAGGTGGGGCACTGAGAGGCCGAGTGATCTGCTTAAGGTCACCCAGCAAAGCTGCAGCAAGCTGGACCCGGCCCCAAGCCTCCAGATGTCCAGTCTGATGCCCTGCCCACTGGACCATGAGTCCTTTAATGAGGCCACCTCCGCAGGGCTGCAGGCTGGCCCACCGCCCGGGGCCGGTGACTTGCCAGGCATCCCAATCAGCCACTCTGCAGAGGCCCTGCCCTCAATGGCCAGGCACAGAGGCCAGGCATGGGCTTGTCTGCCAAGACTGGTGCTTCTGCAAAGTGGCCTCTTGGTCTGAGCATGCCCAGCCCTCTGGCCAAGACCCCTAAGGAAGAGAGCTCTGTGTGCTGTGCAGAGCTCGGAGATGCTGCAGGCTACATCACGAGCAGGGCTCCTTTTGGTGGCCAGCCTGGATACCCAGACCCTTGGTGGCACCCCAGACTCCCTGAACTAGGGACCCTCCCATCAGCGCCTCTGGCCACCACTGTCATCCTAAAGACCAGCACTGGGGGTTCTGAGGGACCCTGGACTCAGTACTCTGTATTCAGAAAAAAAGTTCAAGAGTCAGACTGGGCCTGGGTGACACAGGGATGGTGACAAAGGTAAGACTCAGTGGGGTTTCCTGGCTCCCTGGCTAGCCCTTCTGCCTACCCCTCAAGCTCTGAGGTCTATCCCCAATCCTCCAGTGGCTCTGGAAAACCACCCTCTCCTGATTGGTCAGGCTCTGTGGACGCTCGCAGAACTCTTGGAGATTTGTGCCTTAGGCGAGAGACCTGCCAAGGGCTTTCAGCCTGAAGCCTAGGGCAAGAGTCCACAGGCAGAGCTGACCTGTGCAGGCAGAGGGTGCAGAGCCTCACCCTGGGGCCACTGGGTGGCGGGCTTCGCAGAGTGAGAGGATGCCGCCAGCTGCCCGGGAAAGACCACTGTCAGTCCATCCCTCCTTGTCACCTCATCCAGCACCTCCAGTCTCAGGCTGAGGTTGTTTATGGGAATTAGAGGTAGACACAGAAAGACCCTGGGGGCTCCTCTCTCCACTGCCCAGGCTCCTGCCGACAGCCTTGGAGGTGGAGTCAGGGGCCGGGACTTGAGGACAGCAGGAGTATGTCCTGCTACATCCACCTGCCACCCAGCCCTGGTAGCTGGCAGCTGGGTCTAGAGAGGAGGATGCCATCCCCCCTCCCCCCGCCGCCAAGTTTTAACTTCCCCTCTCATCTCTTTGGTTTCAGTCCTTGTTCCCCAGGACATACCTCAAAGAGACTCAATTCATTGATTCATTTACCCTATCACGCTCTTCCAGGAATCTTCCAGCACTGTTCCCTCAGGTCCCCTTGCCACAGTCTTTTGGGCGATGGAAGGGGGTGTGGGTAACCCAAAGAGTGAGAGAGGAGCAAACTAAAACAGCACATACCCACCACAACCACAATGTCCCACGCAACACCCCACATTGTGCTCAGCCTCACCCTGAAGGCTGGAGACACACAACAAGCCAGGGTCTGTGTAGAATAATAAAACCGGGTGTGGACGTGTCGTTCTCACAGGACATTTGGCTGAGCCCGGGCAACGCGAAAGCATGCATAGTTAACACTCCTGACTGTGTGAAGCCCATTGTCGCGGGCACCGGCTCCGCAAGGGACCCAGGGCCCGGGGCTTGGCAAGGGCCCGAGACATTTCTTGGAATGGTTTCTTGTTCATCACTGACACTCGTAATGAGAAATTTATACACCGTCCTAGGCGGATAAATTAATTTCGAACACTTTAGACTTGGGAAGACAATGGTTCCTGGCAGGACTCTTTATCACCCGTTTTATTAAAAAAAAAAAAAAGAAAGAAAGAAAAGAAAAGAAAAAAAGAAAGGGGGAAAAGAAAGAAAGAAAGAAAGAAAAAGAAAGAAAGAAAGAAAGAAAGAAAGAAAGAAAGAAAGAAAGAAAGAAGGAGAAAACCCCTTAGGACATTCCAAACAAAACCCCATGTGCCTGCCTGGCTCTAGATTTTGTGGTGCATGGCTGGGGGAGAACCCTCATGTGCTGAGGGGCCTGGGGGTCACTTGGAAGCTTCATTAAAGGGCATGCAGCTCCTCAAGGCTGTCCCCTCACCCCTGGGGGAGCACAGCTTCAGCTCACCCCTGGCTCCATTTGAGGTTAGCATTCTGGCCAAGGAGTGGGGTTTCCCAGGCTGCGTTTGTGAAAGGTAATTAAATTGTGATAATGTTTCCATTCAGACCCTGGACTTGGGTGAAGCCCTGGGACTCGTCAGACAGACATGCTCTTGCTGCCCACTGAACACATAGGCCAGCTTTGCAAGAGAACTGGCCAAGGCCCATGGGTGTCCTGAGCTTCCAGGAGGACCAGGCATGGGTCTGAGGAGGTGGCAGAGGTGTTAGCACCATGTGGCCTGCCTCTCAGGAAGGCACGGCTTGGAGTACCTTGCTGGCAGTGTCAGTGCAGGTGCTGGAGAGACGGCATCTTCAGGAAGTCATGATCTGGGTTCTGTCTTCCAGGATGCTGAGGGCAGAAGAAGATAACAGGTAAGCTCTTGAGCTCAGGAAGGGCATGCTGTCTCGGCAGAACCCTGCCTTTAGGCCGGGAATCTCTGTTTTTCAGAAAAGCATCCAGAGAGACCAGAGAGGTGATTCAGCAGGTGAAGGAGCTTGATGACAATCTGACTATATGAGTGCCATCCTCAGGGTGAGGGAGAGAACAGACACCTGTAAGTCCTGGTCACACCACACCACACACACACACACACACCACATACACATACATGCACACCTCACATACAAACACACATACCACATATACACGCACCACACACATCTCACACAAGACACACATACCTCACACACACCTCACATAAATATACACAAACACACCATATATACACATCACACACACCATACATACCACACACATACATACACACACACATACACCACACTCATCACACATACCACACATATACACACTTTACACACCACATACACATACCACACACACCATACACATACACACAAAAAGCAAAACAGATTTAAATGAAAATCATCCCCAAAAGTCTGTCCCAAGCTCACCCAGATGCAGCTTCTAACTGTGGTAACCCCACCTCCTCTCTTAACCCAGCCTCCCCCCACAACCTCCTTCACCCACCAGCAGCTCCCAACCTTCGCCAGGCTGTAAACCACACAGGAAGTGTCTAATTCTCTGGACTAAGGAGGAGGCGTTCAGGACACTGGAGAGAGCAGCATTTTGCTTTAAGATCACACGTGGAAGTGAACAGGTAGAAATGGATTGCAAATTTACACGAGAAGCCACGGACAATCCTTTATGTAGCTTTTTACATTCATGTATTTGTGGAAGCGAGTAGGTGGGTAGAGACGTGTGTGTATATGTGTGTGTCAGTACTTATGTGGAAGCCATCTGCCAATCACAGGCATTCATTCATCAGTTTTTTTTTCCCTTCCATCACTTAGGTCCTGGGGATCAAACCCAGACTGCCAGATTCCTGACAAGTGCCTTTACCCACTGAACCATCTCACTGACCTCTTATTTAATTTGAGAACAGGCTCATGTAGCTCAGACTGGCTTTGAACGTGTCAAAGATGACCTTGAACTCCTTCTGCTTCTCTATCTTTAGGGCTGGGATAACAGGCTAGCCCTCACGACAACTGGTTTATGCCGTGCTGGGAATCGAACCAGGTCTTCCTGCAGGCTAGGCAAACACTGCCAGCTGAACTGCATCTCGAGCCCCACAAGCGATTTTTTTAAAGTTGTGAAATGGGAAACAGCTGCTTCCATGATGAAAACTTGTTTTTGTGTCAGATGTGATGTTTGCACTGGCTCTGTGTGATTCCAGAACATGTTTGTTTTTCGGTTTTTTATTTCGAAATAATTACAGGCTCACACACAGTTGCAGAAATAGTACAGTGAGGTCCTCGGGAGCCATCACCCAGCTGCCCTGGCGGTGACAGCTCTGCGATGATTCTCCAAAGGCTGGGAATTAGCCAATTGCTGCTTTTAATTAATTGATTATTCAATTCAGAGACAGGGTCTTATGCACCTGAGCCTCAGATTCCCTTTGTAGCTGAGAACGACCTTGGACTTCTGACCCTCCTGTCTCCGCCTCCTAGTACTGGGATTATAGGCCTGGTTGATACAGGGCCGAGTATCAAACCCAGGACCTCAGGCGTGCTAGGAAAGCACTCCACAAATCAAGTTCCATTCCCAACCCTGATAGAACATTCACAATGATGTTTTCAAAGCGTCCATCCCACACAGAGGGGACATGAACTTTAAGTCTCCCCATATCAGTTGACACTGGAGCTAAAGAAGCCACAGGTGGGGACCCAAGATGGCTCAGTAGGTAACTGTGTCGTGCACAAGCCTGGCAACCTGAGTTTGGTTCCAGGGTCCCACGTGGGAGATGGAGAGAACTGACTCCCGGAAGTTGTCATCTGGCCATCACATGCTTGCACACAGACAATGCACACTCACATACAATAGTAGTACTTAAAAGGTGAAATATTTAAAAAAGAGCCTGCCAAGAGTTCTTCCTTGACAAACTTGAAATTGAAATGTCTCGCCAAGAGTTCTTTCTTCCCTTTCTTGACAAACTTGAAACTGAAATGCCTCGTTAATGGTACAAGGCAATGTCATATCCCAGGGGAAGGTGCATTTACATAATGACAGGCTTGCTGTGAAAGCCCACAACCCAGCAGACTGCAGTGGAACTCCCAAGCCAGGCCACTGGGACACCAGTCTCTAACCATTGTCGCCTGCCCACTCCGGGGTAGCAAGTCCTACTTCTGGAGTAACCAGGACACAGACCCTTCAGCCAAGCTTTCTGCAGTTGCTAGCCGGCTCCTGTGACTTCCTGCCCTTTTCACTCTAGTGGGCTCTCTTTCGGAGAGTCTTCTGTCTCCGTTAGAGTTTCTGATTCTGTGATAAAACCAAGTCAGAAACAAAAGGATTATTTCACCTTACAGCTTCTAGTCCATCATCCAGGGAAGAAGTCAAGGCAGAACCTGGAGGCAGGAACTGATTCATAGGCCTTGGAGGAGAGGTGCTTTCCGGCTTGCTCTCCATGGCTTGTTCAGCCTGCTTTGTTATAGCACTCAGGACTAGGGGTGGCACTACCCACAGTGAATGGGCCCTCCTACACCAATCAAGACAATAGGCCACAGGCCAATCTGGTGGGAGCATTTTCTCAATCGAGTTTACCTCTTCCCAAATGACTATGGCTTGTGTCAAACTGACACATAAAACGAGCCATCACATCCTCCCAAGTCTGGCCCATCTTTCCTCTCAACATTCAGTGGTAACCACCGCCCCTCCCCCCAAGGACCATAGCTCTGTGTATTTGCTGCTCCAGGAGTACGGCACCCTGCAGGCAGAACCTACGTCTCATTCTTCTGCGTGCTCCCAGCTGCCTGCCCATGACCTTCAGGTTTAACGTCACCACCCATGGGGATGGCATTCCGTGATCTCCCGTGATGGTTAATTTTCATTGTCAGCTGGACTGGATTTAGAGTCAACTTGGAAATACGCCATGGGTGTCTGTGAGAGCGTTTCCAGCAAAGCTTAATCGAGAAAGGAGGGCTCTCCCTAGCAAGCTGAGTGCCAACATTCAGCGCCCTCTGCTCCCTGGCTGTGGATTTGCTGTGACCATTGCTTCATGCTCTGCTGTCGTGCTTTTTCTACAGTGAAGGGCTGCACCCCACAACTTCAAACCAAAATGAAACCTTCCTTAAGTTGTGTTTGTCAGTCTGAAAGAAAATTCAGCTGTGTTTCTTTGTGTGACAATGTGTACTCCTGCACGCCGTAGTCAGAGGAAACCCACTGGAGTCACGTGTTGCCGGCCACCATGTCTGCCACCAGGCCTGGTGGTGGAACTCCCGCTGTCAGCCTTGGCAGCATGTGCCTTTACCCACTAAGCCGGCTCGCTGGCCCTCATCAGATACTTTGTCATAGCTACGAGAACAGTAACTAATACACAACCTGGCTCAGTACTGTCCTGGTTTTCTCCTTTGGAGAGTGAACAGGATGTCCTTCAGGGCTAGGAAACAGACACTTCTCAGCACAAGCCACTGACAGTGACCCTGAAGCTCCCTGTGAGGTACAGATAATGATGGCACCCATGGTGGGGCTGGGAGGATTAAACTAGGAAGTGCATGCACAGCTTTCAACAGTGCCTGGCAGGTAAGAAATGCTTTCACTGGGTTGTTTTTTTCTTAAAATTATCTAATTCACTTCCTTGTGATCGCCACATTTATTTACATGTGTGTTTTGTGTGCATGCATATATGTGTATATGACTGGGGTCTAGGTCAGTGCTGATGTCTCTCTCAGTCACCTGTGATCATGATGTTTTTACCTTCCCAGTGCTTGGAGTGGCTGTGCCTATCTGTTTTGCCAGGTTGTGAGTGTTGAACTCAGGCCTCCCTGCTTGTGTGGACACGCCTTACTGACTAATCCATCTTCCCAGACCCTTTCTTGCATGCTTTTAAATTATTGACTTTCTCCAGCATCCTCATGACCCTGCTCTAATAGGGACATTGGTTTCCCCAATGTTCTCATTCCCTTTGTTATCAACAGACTAGGATTTGCCAGGCAAGTGCCAGCTGTGTCTGTTTTGGGGTGAATGAATGATGCTAAAAGCCCAATAAAGCACTTGCTTAGCCAGTTTCTCCAGACTCTGGAGAGTTAGGAGTACACCGTAGATGCTGGGCACTCAAGTGAATTCCAGGACACACTGTGGAGCATCAGTTTAATTTCAGCATCGGAACCGCCCGTCTGGTAGCCTTAGGTAAGGAACTTGGTCTGTCTGAGGCCCAAGTTCTTTCCTCCTGGGCTTTGGGTGAAGATTAGGCTAAAATAAGTTTTCAAAGATTTACGTTATTATTGTTGCTATTATTATTGTCGTTATTATTAACGTGTGGTGTGTATGTTGTGTATATGCACGTGTGTATTCTGGTGCCTGTGAAGGCCAGAAGAAGGCATCAGACTCCCCCAAGGCTGGAGTTTTAGATGGCTGTGAGCTGGCCAATGTGGGTGCCAGGAACCAAATTTAGGTCCTCTGTAAGAACAACAAAGCCTCTTTGGGGCTGTCTCTCTGGCACCCAAAGTGAAAGTTTTAAAAAGCTTATTAATATGGCATTTTCTTTTAAAGAATCTATCTATCTGTCTTTTTTTTTTGAGACAGGGTCTTCTGCAGCCCAGGGTGGCCTCAGATTTACTACATGGCTATGGGTGACTATGAACTTCCCTGATCCTCCTGCCTCTACCTCCCGAGTGCTGGGATCTGAGGTCCGTGCCACTGATCTTCCTGGGTGGTGCTGAGCGTGGGCCCAGGGCTTCATGGATGCTGGGCAAGCTCTCTACCACCTGAGCTACAACCAGTCTGTCCTTCTGTCGTTGGTACAGGCCACTGGCACATTTCCGGTATCTCCCCGAATGCATTGAGTGACGCTCCAGGAGCAGATGAGGTGAGCCTGTGGCAGACCTTCACCAGGCTGACACCAGGCCAGCAGTCATATCTCTTTGAATACAATTATTTAACCAAATCAAAGTCCAGTGACCTGTTTTCACTCCCTCTGAGCTTCCTAACTTCCTCCGCAAACCCACTGTAGCCTGGGAGTCCGTGAGCCCAGCACCTCTGACGGCAGAGACTTTGGCCAACCCTGGCTCAAAATTGACTTCCTCACTGTGAGCTGTTTCCTCTGACCTTGAACTCTCCTAAGTCCCCAGAGAAGGAAAGAGATGAGTGTACCATGGCCTGCTCTCAGGAGAAACAACTTCTTTCAACTTCTCTGTGTGTGAATGTGTGAGAGCGTTTGTGTGAATATGCACGAGACCATGTGAGAGTGTACGTTTATGTGTGAGTGTGTGTATGAGTGTGCATGAGAGCATGTGAGAGTGTGTATGAGTGAGAATATGTGTGTATGAGTGTGCACAAGAGCATATGAGAGTGTTATGTGTGAGTGTGTGTATATGAGTGTGCATGAGAGCATGTGAGAGTGTGTATGAGTGTGCACAAGAGCATATGAGAGTGGATGTGTGAGTGTGTGTATATGAGTGTGCATGAGAGCATGTGAGAGTGTATGTGTATGAGTGTGCTTGAGAGCAGGTGAGTGTATATGTGTGTGTATACGTGTGTATTATGTATTTAGTTACACTTGTACTATGGCATGTGCAGGAGGTCAGAGGACAACTTGCAAATAAATGTTATTTCTTTCCTTCCATCTTGGGGGTCCCAGGGATTGAACTTAGGACATCAGGCTTGGTGGCAAGCACCTTTACATACTAAGCCATCTCAATGGTCTCTCCCAGATCTTTCTAATTCCAAACACTGCTCTCTTTCCCCAACACCATGCTGTCTCCTACCAGCTGTAGAGGCTAAAAATGTACTTGTTTCCTGATTAGGGCATGATATATTTGGATATATATTCAATCCCAAGATCCCTGCAGAGAGTCTGAGCTCACATCTGCAAATTCTGGCATCCTGGGAGGTCATTTGTCTGGGCCAAGAAGCTGGAGTAGCCAAGTGCTCCTTGACTATTCTTTTCCTATCTGCTAGCCCTACTTCACTGTCTGTGGTGTGGTGCCTGAGGCCCCTATAGAACCACCCTGCTCCTGGCCACCACAATGAGTTTTAGCTCTCCCTACTCTCAATCCTTACCGTATGAAAATTATTAAGTCTTTGACATGGCCTTACTCATAGGAATGTTGCCCAGCAAATAAAAAGGGCAACATTCAAATAAATAATGACCACTGTTGACAATTGAAGTATAAACATGACCTCCACACATGCTAATTGCTGTCATTGTTAAGACACTGGTCTTTGCTAACACACATGTGGCCTGAAGCTGGTGGTCACAGAAAACAAGCACAGTGCATTCTGGGAAGGGCCAGGGAGGGCTGTGACAGGTAAATTGTGCATGGAAGGGGAGGGATGGACTTTCTGAGCCTCTCTCTATTTAATTGTTTGGCGGCCCTGAGGTCAGGAAGTCTGGCCCACACTCCTGTGTACCTGCCCTGGGTGGGAACACAATCTCTCTGTGTAGTTCTGGATATGTAGACTCTAGAGAGTGATGCACACAGATACATACACTCAAACATTGGCATACATATTTACAATATGCATGTGTGTTAGTATGTACACATGTACACACGAACATAGCATACAGTCTTAATGTGCGTAAACACACAGGTGCCCACACACCTGCATTCAGTCCATTTGGAATTTTTGAGGGATGAGGGCCAATTGCGGAAAACGTAATCACTAACTTTGCAAAAGGCTTCGATACAAACTTGGTTCTGTCTGCCTCCTACTGTCCAACACTGGTGACTTCAATACAAACCATGTAGCCACTGGTCAGATAACTAAATTTTGGCTATAAGTAAGGAAAGGCAAAACAACAATTCACAATAAGCAAAGGGAAATTGAAATTCTCTTTCATGTAGAAGTCCAAAAGCGGGTGCCAGAATGACCCCCATAGGCTCATATAGCTGAATGTTTGGTCAGCGATTGGTGGGACTGTTTGGGAAAGAATAGGAGAAGTGACCTGATTGGAAGAGGTGTGTCACTAGAGGTGGGTTTGAGAGACTAAAAACTGACACCATTCCTCGTTAACTCTCTATCTCATGCCTGTGGACCAGACGTACACTCTCAACTATTGCTCCAGCACCATGTCTGCCTGACTGCTGCCATGCTCCCCAACATGATGGTCACAGACAAAATGCTCTGGAACTGTGAACCCCCAAGTCAAATGCTTTCTTGTATAAGTTGCCTTGACCATAGTGTCTAAGATGATTCCAAAGCTGCCACATGACATTTCCTATTAGCCAGCTATTAGTTATGTGGTCATGTGATGTTGCAGGGAAAACTGGAAATGGCAGTCTTCAATTTATGGAGAAGTGGGTCCCTACCCTGAGGAATATATGTTTTTGGGTGCAGTGAAAACTCGCATGTATCACTAATTCACAGATGGAGAGACTGAATCCTAAGAGGGCTGAGGCCCTGTCCCGGGACAGAGTTGTTTGGCAGCAGACGGGGAGAAAAAGGAGGTGTACTTAGGTCTGAGTGCCATTCTAAAGCTGCCTCTGCCTCAGAGCTTGAGAAGCCTGCTCCACCAGGATCCTGGCCAGGGATGGTACCACCCACAGTGTGTGGTTTTCCTATCTCGACTCACATCATCAAGATAACCCCTACAGGAATACCCAAAGGCTAACTCAATCTGGACAGTCCCTCACAGGTGTGCCTGGAGGTGTGCCTCCTGCGTGATTCTAGATCTGGTCAAATGGACCATTAATGCTAATCAATCATCACAGTATATATGTATGAATGAGTAAAATCTGTAGGAAATAGGGACAGAGGATGATGGAAGAGGCAAAACCACCTTCGCTCCATTTCTCCATGAGTGTCCTACTCCCACAGAAAATATACTCAATCTAGAAGTTGTCATATTGCTTGCAGCTGTGTCCTGCTGGTGTGGGAGGTTCTTCTGTACATGTGTTGCTCTTATTGGTTAATGAATAAAGAAGCTGCCTTGGCCTGTGAGAGGGCAGAGTAGAGCTAGGCGGGGAATACTAAATTGAATGCGGGGAGAAAGAAGGCGGAGTCACAGGAAACCATGTAGCCGCCTTGGGGACAGACATGCCAGAACTTTGCTAGTAGGCCACGAGCCTCATGATAAAATATAAAATAATAGAATAGTTTAGGATATAAGAGCTAACTAGAAATATGCTTAAGCTATTGGCCAAACAGTATTGCAAATAATATGGTTTCCATGTGATTATTTCGAGTCAGGGTGGTCTGGAAATGAACAAGCAGCCTCCCCAACATCCAACCTTTTGTCTTTGCAACATGCTACCATCTATACCATCCAAAAATCTCATACTCAAGAACCCTGTCAAAAATCCGAAAAAAAAAAAAAAACAAAACGAGTCCCTTCTCAAAATGTTTTCAGTAATCTTACAATTTCATGCTGGGCCATGTGGTAATAAGGGTTCTCTAGAGGAACAGAACTAATATAATGAATATATATTAAAAACCTCATAAGTTCAGGGCTGGGAGATGGCTGTCGGCAAGGAGCTTGCCTTGCAAGCATGAGGTCCTGAGAGCACACGTGAAGAGCTTAGGCATGGTGGCATGTAACAGGCTTTTTCTTTTAGGGCACCACCCAGCTCCCAAGTCATGACATGGAGACTTCTTATTAGTTATGAATGCTCGGCCTAGCTCTTTTAACTTAACCTATTTTTCTTCATCTACCTTTTGCCTTGGGGCTTATTTTTTCTTCTATATATGCTTTTTTTCATTGCTTCTTGTGTCTCCGGGCTGGTGGCTTCCTGACTTCTTGCTCTGAGTGTGTCCCTTGTTCTCTCATCTCTTCTTCTTCCTCTTGTTCCCCCCAGCCTAGATTTCACCTCCTATTTATTCTCTCTGCCTGCCAGCCCCACCTGTCCTTTCTCTGCCTAGCTATTGACCAATCAGCTCTTTATTAGACCAATCAGGTGCTTTAGGCAGAAAAGGGAGACACGAAGGCAACGCAGCTTTACATAATTAAACAAATGCAGCATAAACAAAAGTAACCGACCTTTACATAAACAAGGTAATATTCTGCAACATAAATGAATGTAACAATCTTTGCGTAGTTAGAATAATTTCACAACAGTGGCGTGTACTATGAGTTCATTGCTGCAGAGGTGGAGATGAGCACATCTTTGGAGTTTGCTGGGCAGCCAACCTAGCCTACCCGGCAAATTTTAAAAAAGAAAGGAAAGACAGGGCGCCTGAATGACAGCCATACATGTGCATCCGCGCACATGAATTTATGCCAGTTTGCACACGCATACACACACGCGCGCACACACACACACACACACATCTCATAACATTTTAAGTTTATGAGTAGACCATATTTGTAACTATCCCAGAAAAAAAATCAAAATTCTAGATATAGTTTCTACTGAATATATGAATATGGTCATTTCTTCAACGTCACAAAGTAACCATTATAAGTTAGGCACCAACTTTACTGCTGATCCTCTCTGTGGGCACCTGAGTCACCTCCAAAGAGTCCCCTCTCCACAGTCCATCACATTAAGCATTAGGTGTTGGGAGGCCTATTTTATCCACAGCCAGATGGATGCTCCTTAACTTCCTATGGGGCCACAACTTTGCTTTTAAGTGGGAAATGCATGAACATAGCCACCCCACCGAACTTTCTAACCCGGCAAAACCAGTGTAACTGTATGGCTATGAGGGGACTTTGGCTTCCTACTTTAGCTCTGGACTGCGTGACAATCGGAGAGCGCAGTATCAGCTCAGGAAAGCCTGAAGTCAAGCTCTGCTTACTGGATGTATTTGACTTTGGCACCGATGCAAAGGCCAAAATCGTAAGTTAAACCATTGCAAGATGAGGACTGTGTCAGTTTCTCATGGTGGTGACAAAGGCAGCTGATGGCAGGGTTCATTTTTCACTTACAGTTCAAGGGCACAGTTCATCATGGTGAGAAGTCACAGGAGCAGGAGGGTGAGCCATCTGGTTACATCACATCCGCAGTCAGGAAGCAGAGAGAGATGGACGATGGTGTTCAGCTCACTTTCTCCTTTTTATTCAGTCCAGGACTCTAGACCGTGGGGTGGTGCTGCCCACATCCAGGGTGGGTCTTCCTGCCTCAGTTAACCCAATCTAGAAACTTCCTTATAGACAAGCTCTGAGATCTGTCTCCCTGGTGAGTCTCAAACCTGCCGGCTTACAACATTGATTATCACGAGTCTGTCTGTGTTGCTGATGTTCCTCTTAGGGAAGGAGACCTCAGTGCTCAAAGTCATGGGCTGCTGTTCTGCATCCTCCTCCTCCTCTTCTTCTGGCATCTCCAGGCCCTGAGCAGCTCTTGCTGTGAGTAAACGGAATTAGTTATTTTCGCAGAGTTCAGTTGAAGGGACCCTCATAGAAGAGATGCCAGTTTTGTACTGTGAGTTCATTACTCTAAAAGTCCAGGGAAGGCTCTGAGTGAGACTCCATAACATGCCTCTCAAAAGCAGTGGCTGGTCAGCCTGGGGGCCCTGATCTATAAGGGACAAATGGATGGATGGTAGTGTCATTGCTGGCTGTTACCCACCCCAGTTTTTAGGGCTGGGAGTTCTCCTGAGCCTGGCTCAGCTTGGACCAGTATTATTTGTGGGTGTGAGTGTGTGCATGTTTGCTCGGGTGAGCGCAGGTGCACACGTGTAGAGACCAGAGGTTGATCTTAGCTGTCTTCTTCAGTTGCTTTGCACCTTACTATTAGAGCCAGGTTCTTTCACTGAACCTGGAGCCGGCCAATTCGGTTAAGATGGCCAGTGAGCCTCCCGCAGTCCTCTGCCTCCAGCTCCCCAGCCCTGGGACTGCAAGGGAGCTACACATCTGTTTTGTTTATTTGATTTTGTTTTTAGATTTATTTTATTTTCTCTGTGTGTGCGTGTGTGTGTGTGCGTGTGTGTGTACGTGTGCATGCATGTGTGTGCGTGTGCGTGCATGTGTGTGTGCATGTGTGCATGTGCGTGCATGTGTGTGCGTGCGTGTGTGTGCGTGCATGTGTGTGTGCATGTGTGCGTGCATGTCTGTGTGCGCATGTGTGTGTGCATGTGTGTGTTCCACATATGTGCAGTGTCCACTGAGGCCAGAATAGGATATTGAATCCTCTTGAGTTGGAGTTACAGGGACTCGTAAACCATCTGTCATGGAACTGATAACTGAACCTGGGTTCTATGGAAAAAGCCCCAAACACTCTTAACTGCTGCCCTCTCTCCAGCCCCACACCTAGCTTTTTACATGATTATACAGGGAGGGGATATTGAAATCAAGCCCTTATGCTTGCAAGGACAGCAAACACTTTATGAACTGTGCTATCTAAGTTACGTCATCTTGACACTAGCTAGAATCATTTTGGAAGACAATTGAGAAAATGCTCCCACCACATTGGCCTGCGATCAAATCTCTGGGGTATTTTTTCTTTTTGGTTTTTTGATTGATTATTGATGTGGGAGTGCCCAGCTCATCGTGGGCAGTGCCACTCTTGGGATGGTAGTCCTGGGTGCTGTAAGGAAGCAGGCTAAGCAAGTCACGGAGAGCAAGCCGGTAAGAGGTGTTCCTTCCCAGCCTCTGCTTCAGTTTTTGCCTCCAGGTTCCTGCCCTGAGTTCCTACCCTGGCTTCCCTTAGTGATGGACTTGCAAGCCAGAAAGTGAAATAAATCTTTTCTTCCCCAAGTTACTTTGGTCACGGTGTTTTACACGGCAACAAAAATCCTAACTAAACACAGGCTAACCAATCCCCTGAGCCTCATAAATGCTTATTGAATGAATGAATGGGGCGAGAAGCCAGATCAAGGTTTGGGAGAGAGCTCACCATTGAGGGCCAGGGAAAAGCCCTCTAGTGTTTCCCTCTGTTCCCATCTCAGCCCCCAACAAGTGCCTGACTGACGGGAACATACTGTCCCCAGTGTCATGGACCATGGCTCCATACAAGAGATCCAGCGGAAGCATAGGAGAGCCATGGAACAACCTTTTGGGCAACTTATCTCTTGGCAAGATTAAGCAGGTCCTCCGCTGAGAAGCCCGTATTGCAGGCCTGCAGGGAGGACCGGGCCCTCAGTGTTTGCACCTTTTTACCGGGCATCTGTCCCTGGGATCAGGAGAGCCGGGAGGCTGGATTAGATGGGTCAGCGCCCTGATTGACAGTGACACTTCCTCCCGAGAGCCCCCACCTGCCCCGACCTCTCCCGCTGTTCCTCTCCTGCCTAACCCGGCCCCCATCCTGTTCCCGAGAGCAGCCCTGCCTTCTAATCTCTTTACCAGGAAATTACTTTCCTGGGTGTGAAATCCCTTTCCTAGGGAAGCACGGCAGATCTGTCCTCCCTTGCCTCCAGGCTGACCACAGGCCATCTTCTGGAGACATCTGGCATGGTGGTGGGGCAGCCAGGGCTAGGAAGGAGCAGGCGTGAGGCCCTTTACCCTCAAATGTGGCCATGACCCTGACCTCTTAGGTGGGCTCCCCCTAAACTGCCCCTTCTGTGTCCCTTCAAGGGAGTTTTTGAAAATGCTTGATCTCTATCATTGGTGGCAGTTAGTGACTCTCCCCTGTAGGAGCAAGTGGCAGGAAGAGTTTGTTGTTTTAGTTTGTTAATATAAGTGAAATTTGTAGATTGGTCCTAGAGACAAATAAACAATTTATTGTATTGATAGTAAGCTTTCTACTGAAAAATGCTTAGCCTACCTTACTGTAGATTCATTATAAGCTGTATTGTTTTGCTCCAAAGAGAGCTGGTAAAGCTGTTGCTGTCTGTGCAGGCATGAAGACTGACTTCAAGCCCCCCAGATGCACATATGTAAAGCCAGGTGTAGAGGCTTGAGTTCAGAGCACCAGTACCCATGTCAGAATACACAGGGTGGGGCGGTTAGCCCTTGTAGGCCCACACCCTGAGGAGGCAGAGATCCCAGGGGCTTCAGGGCCAGCCAACTGGCAAGCTTTGCATTCAGTGAGATATACTGTCTCAAAAATCAAGGCGGAAGGCATTCCCTGAGAAATGACAATTTAGGTT
Organism: Dicrostonyx torquatus; assembly: GCA_028555095.1. Taxonomy (NCBI): domain Eukaryota; kingdom Metazoa; phylum Chordata; class Mammalia; order Rodentia; family Cricetidae; genus Dicrostonyx; species Dicrostonyx torquatus. Next base: position 699,354 of record JAQHUG010000125.1, read on the forward strand.
ATCCTCTGACTTCCACACCTATATGCACACATACACCTACACACACACATGTGCACACACACAAACACACCTACACACACACAAGCACACAAAATGTAAAGACTCATATCACTGGATCACTGAATGTTAGTGCCTGACAGTTCCCTGCATTCCTTGGCTTGTAGGCACATCACTTCCGTCTCTGCCCACATCGCCACCCAATGTTCTCCTCAAGTGGCCGTGCAGCTTCTTCTAGAGACAGGTGCATTGGACTAGGACCCGGTTTCCAGAGGATCTGTTCATCTGTGCTTGATTACAGCTGCAAAGATCAGCTATCTACATGAGGTCTCATTCTCACTTCCCCAGGGTTAGGGCTCAGACACCCCTTTATGTGTGTGTAAATCTTAGTGTAAGGTATTCACCAACCTCAAATGACTGAGCAATCTGTCCAACTCAAATCTTGATTGTTTTAAGCCATCCATTTTGTGGGGGTTGGTTACAGCACAGAAGGGAAAATAACCAGACAGATGAACAGTGTGGACTGGCATGGAACCCCACATGGAATGTGGCGGGGAGCTCCTGGGCCACAAAGGTGACAGGGTGTTTCTGGAAGCAGGGGCTGGATTTGGGAGGGCCAGGCCCCTGCTAAGTGGGTTCGGATGTATCTGACAGAGGCCCTCAGAATGGTTATCCTGTAAGAGGCATGCGTTTTTGATGTGTTTGCCTGACCTCATGACCAGAGATCAGCCATCAAAGGTGGAGAAGGCACAGCCTGAGGATCTTGCTGACAGAGTCAGGGTCCTAGCATCAGCAACATCATTTACAGGGATGTAACCAGGCCCTCTGGACAGATGGACAGAAAACAGGCCCTAGAGCAAGACCTCCCCTCCCCCTCTCAAGAACTCCTCTCACTGAAGGCCTGTCTCGTTGTCACCCTGCTTGGTCCAACTGCCTGGAGTGTCTCTCCAGTCTAGGTGTCTGGAGAAGCTGCTGTGCGGAGCTTTACAGGCTGACTGTGTAGTTCTGGCTTCAAGGCAGGTGCTTACAATCCCCGTCTCCTTTAACCTTCATAGTAACCTTGCTAGGAGGGCACAGGGCAGCTCACTTGCAGACGTGGAAACTGAGGCTGACTAGATCAGACAAACAGTACAAAGGTACAATCAAAGTCAAGGTTGGAGCTAAGCGTTTGACCTCAGAGCTCTTGGACTCACAGGATGAGCCCCACGACTGCTGTTCTTTATAGAGAGAATGCCTCCCTGCTACCTCTTCTACGTCCTCTCTGCCTCGGTCTGTGTGTGTGCGCGTGTGTATGTACATGTGTGTGTGTGCACGCACATGCACGAGTACATTGTGTGTGTGCATGTGTGTGTGTGTGCACGCACATGCACGAGTACATTGTGTGTGTATGTGTGTGCGTGCACGCACACGCACAAGTACATTGTGTGTGTGCATGCGTGTGTGTAGGGCGTAGGGTGAACTCGATTGTTCTCCACCCAATTGATTGAGATAGGGTCTTACTGACCCTGACTACTGATTCGGGCATTGTGTGAGCTTTGCCTTCCTGCACTGCGATCCCAGGGGAATACACTGCTGTGTTTTGGTTTTCTATGGCTGCTGGGGATCCATACTCAAGCCTTCATGCGTACACAGGAAGCACTGCTTACTGGCTGAGCCATCCCCTCTCACACTTTCTTTTTAGTTTTCTAGAATACCAGGTACCATTCTGTGGCCCTCCAAGCCAGCCTGTGTCCCCAAGACCACTATAACTGAGATTTCATGGACTAGACGGACATAGGGGTAGGAAGGCAGGAAGGATTTGGAGCTCGCGGTCTGTTCTTCTGCCATCTTGGGCTCAGAAAGTAACTCTGGTGTGTCTAGAAACTACCCTGAGCAGAATGGATCAATGGTGTTCATTTGTTCATGACTCTCCAGCCGGCAGGTCTCCATTCAGGCAGGGAGAGGCTGCATTGAACAGAGAGTCCTCAATGGCGTCTTTCTTGCCTGGCTCAAGGCAGAGGCTGGGAACCTCGGTGTGGCTACTCAGTTTCTCCTGGAGAGCTGGCTACACTGGAGAAGCGCCGGCCTGATGGCAAGTCTCTCACCCTCCACCTGCCTCTCCTTGGTCAAGGTCCACTAACCCACAAGTTCCCATGACCTGGGCAAGGATCAGAGTGGGAGGGGCACTCAGGGCATGTGCGCTAGACAGTGGCATCGATGGGGGCATCTGTGACACAGTCTGATACACACTGCAGCTCCCAGTGACACATTAAGAGGCAGGGGTTGTACCTTGGTGGCTGTGTTACCTGCACATCTCTGCCTCAGCCTCAAGTCAGCGTTTATGGAGGAAGACATTCTCGGTTGTGATGATGCTTTGTTCTACTGGGTCAGAGACAGGTGGCCTTTGGTAGGTCAGAGAAGTGGGGTTCAGAAAAATCACAGAGACTTGCTCAGAGAGGTGACTCAGTGGATGAAGTACTCACAGAAGCGTGAAGGCCTCCACTCCATCCCAGAAACCATGTTAACAAAAAGAGAAATAAAGGAAGGGGTGGGGGCAGGCATCTAGGCGAGCTCTTGTTACCCCAGTGTTGGGAGAGTAGGGACCAGTTAATTTTAGGGGCTCACCATCCAGCTGTTCTAGCTGAGCCAGCAAGCTCCAGGCAAATGAGAGACACTGTTCAGCCAAGTGGAGCCTGGCAAGATGGGTCAGCGTGTGAAGCTGCTTGCTGCCAAGCCTGACTTCCTGAGGTCGATCCCCAGGACCTCAAAAGTAAAAAAAAGTTGCACTCTGACCTGCACACACACATATGCATACATACATTCGTGCGCACAAAATAAATAAATAAAAGCAGAGGAAAGGACATATAACCAGAGAAATGATACCTGAGGTGACCTCTGGCCTTTACATGCACATACAACCACACAAGCGTGAACACACCCACACAAAAACACGGGGCAGAAGCAGGATCCAGCCAGATGGCACCCAGCATATATTTACTTTACTCATGTGACGACATCCTTCCCTTGGAACTAAGGCCTTCCTTGCAAGCCTGGCTCAACACAGCTTGAGGTCATTCTGCATTATTCTGCAGAAGTCGTCGCAGGAAGGCCAAAGACCAAGGTGAGGCTTCCCGGTAATGTTGGAGTCTGGACAGATGCCAGGCATCTGCATGGGGATCCCATGTTGCTTCCTCACTTGGAGCCATGCCTGTGGGTGGAGCACTGCCATGGCTGACCCATACTTCCACCGTCAGATGGTCTCACGGGAAATGTTGAAGATACTTCAGACCACAAGGGCTTCTGGGGGTCAGCCTGAAGTCAAAGAGAAGGCCAACAAAGCAGGGGTTCCCCAGGTTCAATGGCCAAAGCCTTGTGGCAGCCAGTTACTGTGTCTTTGCTGGGTGTAAACTCAGCGTGTGATTCACCACCACAAGGCCAAGCCAGGCTGTGCAATCACAGGCCCAGAAAGTCCCTCCGCAGACCAAAGGCCTCTTCCTACAGTAGACGTGGGCTCTCGCCTCACCCAGGTTCCCACGTGGGATGTATTGTTCCTCTGGGCAGTGACACAGCACCTGCCCTGGATGGGAGCCTGCCCATTCACACAGCGGCTGCCCATAAGGGAGGAGTTTGTGTTTATGTCTGTCGTTGTAAATAAAGGGTCCTCAGCCACCAGACGAAGGAACACTGCTCTACCCTGGTGAAACTGCATAGGAACATTGGGGTCTAGAGTGTCTTCCTTTCTGGAAGCCCTCACACCTAGTGCTCCTAATCGCCTGAATTATGATTCATCCCCTAAGCACAGGGCCTGATCTCACCGGAATATCCACTTGGAAGGAAGAGGCATGTGACTGGCCCTGTATCATTGGAAGGGAGGAAGTATGGGGTTTCCATGCTAGCCACAGAACCCAGAGCCAGGGCACAGTGGGGTTTTCCATTGATCCCCATGGCCAGGTCTGGGTCCCCGCTGCTTCCTCAGACTGCGCTTGCCACTCCTCTAGGAAGCTTTCCCATCATGACGAGTTTGGCTACCATGATTTTCTGTTGTCCTGCCTCACAGCCTCTGTATCTGGTACCCTGCCTCAGTGTCTCCAATGCTGGGAGAGTAGAAGGCACTCCCTGCATCTCTCAGCTCGCCCAGCCTCTCTTCTCCTGTCTCACCCTTTCCCGCCCACTGTAGAAGGGTATTGCCACGGCAGCCCCTGTGTACATGGCTCGCCTCGCCACAGCTGTGTGATTAGGGAAAGGAAGTCTGATTTGTGGTTCACCCCACTGCCACCGCAAGCTGAACCACTGGCTCTGCTTGTTTAATGCTAGCTTATATTAGTTACAGACGAGATCAGTTTCACTATGACATTCCTGTACATGTATGTGATACATTTGATTATATTGACCCCAGTTACCGTCTCTTGTCTCCCCTCACTGATTTCTCTTTTCCTCCTAGAGTCCCCTTCAGTTTCCAGGTGTGCACGTGTGTGTGTGTGTGTGTGTGTGTGTGTGTATGTGTGTGTATGCATATCCCAATGAATTTAATTAAGGTTGTTTATAGGAGCATGGGTGAGGGGTTATTCACAAGAACATGGGCTACACCATGGGGCTACACCATGAAGAAAATGTCTCTTCCCTCCTCTGGCAACCACTAATTTGTCTATTAGTCTTCAGGGAAATCCAGCACTTGGTGAGCCTCTCCCCTCTCCAGGATGGAACACCATCAGGTCCAGCCTCTCTCAGGTCTTATGCAGGTAGTCGGAGCTACAGTGAATTCAGAAGTGCAAAGGTCACATCATGCCTGAAGACAGTTCCACACCACACCTCCTCGCCCCCCACCTCTTCTGTTCTTTCTGCTTTCTTTTCCATGATGTCCACTGAGCCTGGGAGGTTGTAAAACACGCGTCCCAGTTACAGCCGAGACATGGTGAGTTACTCAACATGCATCCAACCACACCCTCTGCTTAAAACAGAGATTTTAATTTCTGCCTTTCAAAGCATTACTGTGGTGGACTGAATGAGAATGGGCCCCATAGGCTCTATATTTGAATGCTTGGTCCCCAGTTGGTGGAACTGTTTGGAAAGGATCAGAAAATGTGACCTTATTGAGGGGCTGGAGCTTGTTACTGGGGTGGGCTTTGAGGTTTCAGAAACCCGAGGCGTTCTCAATTAGCTCTCTCTGTCTCTCTCCATTTCTCTCTGTCTCATGCTTGTGGATCATGATGGGCATTCTCGGCTACTGCCTCAGCACCATGCCCGTGTGCCTACTGTCATGCTCCCATTATGGCTGTTGTGGACTCTAACCTTTTGGAATTAAATGAACTCTTTTTTCCATTATCTGCTTTGGTCATGGTCAAACATGGCCATAACAATAGAAAGGTGACTCTGACAGTTGTGGCCTCCCTATCGGTTGGTGAGACAGGATCATGCTATATAATCCTGTATGGCCTGGAACTCACTCTGTAGACCAGGCTGGCCTCGCACTCATGGCGACCCACCTGCTTCTGCCTTCCAGGCGCTTGGGTTAAAGGTGTGTGCCTCCACATACACCTGTTGTTTGTTTTTAATTCAGTCTCCTCTAACCCTGGATTATTGATGCCTGTTTACCATGAGGCTCTGTAAGACGCCAGATACCCACTGACAATACTGCAAATGCAGATCCTGCCCTTCTGGAAAGCGCAATTCTGTACGGAGAGCACAGCCAACCAACAACCCAACAGTTTGTTCATAACTCCACTCTGGAAAGGGCCTGAAAGGAATGAGTAGACGCAGGTGGAAACACCGGCTGGGCAGAATGGCTTGATGCTGAGTGGCAGGGGACGAAACTCAGTCTTGCAAGAAGGGAAGGAAAGAAAGTACTTGGGAGGTGAAGTCACAGTGCACAAGTCCTGAGGTCATTGAGGGAAGAGGGGCAAGACACGAGGTTAGGGAGAGAGGCCTGCTCACCCGTGTCATGGGGAATGGTTGCTTTATTAAAAGTGAGCTGGGAAGTCTCTTAAGGTTCTGAGTGGGAAATACCCAGTCATGAGACTTACTGTTTGGGAAATCAGGAGGTCAGAGAGAGGATATGACTGACAGGAAGGAGCCTGATACAAGGCTCGCTATGGGCAACCATCCAGCACATAGAGTACCTACAAACCTCTTAAATCCTTCTGTCCACCAGATAGCAGCCAAAGGCAGGCACGATGACGGGGCTAGCCACGCTGCAGAGGAGGCAAACAGGGACTGTCCCTAGATTCCCTCCAGGGTCTTCCAGGTGTAGTTTCATGTCATCCAAAGGTCCTCCAGGAGCTGGCATGGTTGTATATCCCCATTTGTGAGATGTGATACTGAGCACAGAGAAGTTAGGCAACTTATGCACAATCACACGGACCTAGCATGGGCTCCTTGACCATCCCTAATACTGTGTGTTGCAGGGATGGGGTGCCTGTCTTCTCTTGCCCCCAGACAGGATGTGATTGTCCACGGAGCAGACATTTTCCTGATGCTTGCGTACAGTCTTATTCCTAATCATTTAAAAAACAGTCAGCAGGTGTGTCCATGGCTGTGTGCAGTCCAGGTTGGTTAAAAATGCAGCCCACCACAAATTGTATTCTTACTTCAAGCATTATGACTTTTTTGGAACTTGTTTTCTAACTTTGCATGTATGTGTTCATGTGGGTGTGACCACACATGTGTGTGCAGGTATGTGGAAGCTAGAGGCTGACATCGGGTGTCTTTTTTCAATTGTCCTGCATTTTATTTTTTGAGATAATGTGTCTCCCTGAAGTTGACTGGGCTGGGCTGGTTGACCAGCAAACCCACCTCTGCCTCCCCAGTGCCAGGAGTACAGGTGTGTGCCACTGGCTTTGTAGCATGGAGTTTAGGGGCTCCTTATGCTGTAGAAGAGAGATTATATTCAGTTATCTACAGAATTGCTACCAGTTTAATTCTGGCATCTCCCCATTCCATGGTCTTCAGCTTTGAGAGGACTTGTAAACATGAGGTCATTGTGGTGTGGTGTCATCTTCAGTAAGAACTCCAGTACTGAAGTGAGCCTGAGCCATGGCGAGGTGCCGATGGCATGGTTCTATCCATGTGTAGGTACAGCACAGGAACTCAGAGGAATGCTGTATCCAAGGCAACCAGGCCTCAAATCCCAGACGCCTGAGTTCATATTCTCTCTGATGTGGAGCCTCCATGACGTGGAGCTAGCAAGTGGGGAGGGGCATGGAAGAACAAGCATCATGGTGGACATAAGTCAGAAAGCCTTCCTAGAAGACATGAGTCTCTAGTGGGAGGCGGCCTGTGGTCGCTAGGTGTTCTAGGTCCTCAGCTTTACCCCTGTCCTGCTCCAGATGTAGCCGTCCCCACACCTGAGGTCTGTCCAACCAGAACATTCTTTCCATCTGTTCAGACCTCTGTCTGACATCCTGGCAAGAATGTTTGGATGACTGACCTGTCTGTGAGCAACTCAGATCATTTCCTGACCTAGAGTTTCTCTGAGGAGGCCAATAGTATTTCCTCTGACAAGTGTGCACCAGGAAGTCCCAGGGAGGCAGATTAGGAAGTCAGAGCTGGCTGGACCAGGGCTCCTGGGATCACCCTGCAGTAATCTAAGAGCACAGGGAGTTGGAAAAAAATCCTCTGGCTGAGATGGAGCATTTTGTAGCTGTTCATCACGGGAATAGGGGTTACAGAGTGGCTGCTCCTGGGGTTAGAATTCTTGGTGGTGCCAGAAGCCTGGGTTCCCTGGGCCTCCACAGAGAGAGCAGAGCCAGTCCCATTTAGACACACTGAGAGTGACCTGTCCCTAACTGAGACCCTGAAACTTTCCTGCGATGGTCACCTCCTCTTTCTGCACGTTTAATCTGTTGTTCCCTTCCCTGGATCACCCAGATATTCTGAGAACTACCTGCCACAGTGTGAATTGCCCAGGGCCCGTGCCACTTCTTTCCTGTCACTTGTGTGTTCTTTCCCTCGCCATGCCTCAGTTTCCCACTGTGACTGGATAGGACAGTTTCTGGGAGTTTTGCCCTCTCTTATCTGTGTCCGGTCTATGGCATGGTGAGTTAGGGTGAATAACGGCTTTCATAAGGCCTACCCAGAAGGGGCTCAACAGAGAAACTGGGAGGTCTCAACTGGAGCACAAGTGAGAGCTCCCCAAATATCCAGGCACCACCCAAGACTTGGGCAGGAAAGGCCAGCTGATGCCAGCAGTGAGTGGGTCAATTCTGAGATACACAGGCCAGGCGTTTGCAGCCCTGGGTGAGCTGGTTCCACAGCCCTGAAGGGAAGCTCCTGCAGTGGTGAGCCTTCCAAGGTGCTCTGCAGGTCCCTCTTCTTTTCTAAAAAGTAAAGTTTATTTATTGCTACTGTGTGTGCATGCACGCATGATGGGTATGCTTGTGGCTCAGGGGTGTCAGAGGACAACTTTATGGGGTTCGTTCTTGCACCTTCATGTGGGTCTTGGGAACTGAATTATGGTTCTCGGGCTTGTGCAGCAAGTTCGTTTGCCCACTGAACCATCTCACTTGCCCCATGGTGCTCATCGTTTCCGCAGCTACAGGTGCAGTGATAGTGCAGTTGACCATTTGTCCCTACTTATGTGGTGCCCACTGCTGCTACTGGGGGTCTCTGTTTGCAGGAGGCCCTGGGGGCATATTTGTGGAGCTGAGTCATGCCTTCCTTCCCTGACTGATGTACTTTATCAGCCCCATCCCTAGGGAAGACCCACCAGTCTCCCCCAGGCCCTTGATAGCCATCCAAAGAGAAGACAGGAGCCGAGATTCCACCCTTGATCTGGGACAAACATGCCCTCATCTAGGTCTGTGTCCTCATGGACAAGAGCCTGAAGCCATTTACAAGAAAAATTAACTCCCATGGGGCCCTCGGAGCCACTTGTTAGCAGCATATGGCCAAGTTCTTAATAAGCACTGGCTCAGGCCTTCACTGAGGATGGGAGATGGCTCAGATGGTAATGTGCTTGTCGAGCAAGCATGAGGACCAGAGTTCAAACCCAGAACCCATGTGAAAAAGCAAGGTGTGGTGCCTGTGCTTATAATCCTACCACAAAAGAAGGGACACAAAGAGCTCCTTGAGGGTTATTAGCCAGCCAGCACCTTTGGTCTAGACAAGTGCGTGCACACACACACACACACACACACACACACACACACACACACACACAGAGAGAGAGACCAGTTTATCAAATTCAACCACAGCTCTGCACAAGGTGGACAATATGGGATACCAATCCTGCTTTTGGGGACATCCTATGGCCCACACAGGGGTGCTGTCTTCTTACAGGCAAGAGCCCAAATAAAACAGCTCAACCTCTGCCCTGGGGCCGATATACTCAGAGTAGGGTAAAAGTGTTGCCGCCCCGGGACTTCCTGCAGGCTAAGCAAAGTGACAGCCAGAATGGAGCTGGCACTGTGTCCAGCGTAGAGAAGATCCTAGTAGGCGGGTGACATGGCGGAAACAGACATCACAGTTTTTCCCAGTTTCATTTGGTCAGGGTGTAATATAAACATCCTGGCCAAAAGCACTTCGGGGAGAACGAGCTCACATGGCTCGCAAGGCCAGCCATAGCCCGTCGCCTCAGGGAAGTCCAGGCAGAAGCTCCAGCAGCTGGCCACAGACCACCTACAGTCAAGAGCAAAGAGAGTAAACACACCCTTTCTACTACGTGTTCACCGTCTCCACTCTCACGCAGCTCAGCCCAGAAATGGTGCACCCACATTCGGGCTGGCTTCACACCACCCACATCCGGGCGGGGAGTCACACCACCCACATCTGGGTGCGGATTTACACCGATTAAGGCAATCAGGATACTCCCCTAGAGACGTGTCCACAGGCCAACCTGATTCAGGAAGTCCCTCATTCAGCCTCTCTTTGCGGGTGGCTTATCACCATGAGAGTCTAGCACAGGGTCCTGAAGTACCCAGCAGAAATGAGAGACACATGGCAGGTGAGAACCATACTGACCCTTTGGTCTAGGGATGTGGCTCAGTCAATAGAGTGCTTGTCTAACAAGTTAATCCCTGGATTCCATCTCTAGTGCCGTATAAATAGGTGTGGTGGCACATGATTGCAACCCCAACACTGGAGAAGTGGAGGCAGGAGGTTCTGGAGTTCAAGGTCATCCTCAGCTATCTATCAAATTCGAGGTCAGCCTGGATACATAGGGTACTTTCTCAAACAAAAATGCACAATGACTTTCAATGTACACTGCTGCCTTGATGGCTCACTCAGAGCCCTCTATATGGTGATCCAAAATAGGCCGGGACCACATGTATTGAGCACCGACCATATTGGTAGGCCCTGCCATCATTTGCTCTATGGACTGGGGTTTGGATGCACAGGATGCCTGACACACTCACTGTCCCCTTAAGGGTCACACAGGACTGCTGTGGTTCCTGCCTCAGGAATAACAGAGAGTGATGGGGACCTCACAGAAATGAGCAAATGACATTCACGCTGTTCTGAGGTTACAAAGCCAAGACTTCGAGTGAGTTTCTAACTTAAGCAGAGATGGCACTAAATACTTCTCAGAGCCCATGACCTTCTGAGGGGCTTCACAAAGTGAAGACTGGGGACCACAAGCTTGTGCCACCGTGTCACACCATTGTGGGCTTGTAGGCCCTACTGTTGCTATAGACTGAAAGATAAATCCCCATCAAATTCTGTTCCTGTATGTATATATCCATGCCATGTGTGCTTGTGTGTGTGTGTGTGTGTGTGTGTGTGTGTGTGTGTGTATAGGCCAGAGATCGATGTCAGGTGTCTTTTTCAATCACTCTCCACCTGGCTGTCCCTGTTCTGCAGCCCCGGTTAACTTGGAACAGCACTATGTAGACCAGGGTGGCCTCAAACGCGAAGAGACCACTTTCCTTTGCCTCCCAAGTGCTAGGATTAAAGGCGTGCTACACTGCTCCCAGTTCCACCCTGTTCCTCTCACTGGCCTGGAGCTCACCAAGTAGGCTAGATTGGCCACTAAATCCATGTTTTCCTGTGTGTTCCTGGGGACGTGAACTCCAGTCCTTGTGTATACCAACATGCACTTTACTGACTGAGCATCTCCCCAGCCCCCGCCCAGCCATTTTGAAATAAAAATTAGCTGTCAAACAGTCTCCCTGCTTGGTTACAAAACCTGGGAGTTGTTCCTCTTATCAGCTGACGCCAGCTCACATAGCATCCTCTCCACCCTCTCCCTTGTCTCTCCCAGCTCCTAGCGACCACTGTCCTACTCTTTTTTTCTGTAAGTGACAACAATTTTCTTCCAATGGGAAAACTCAGCATTGCTGTTGCTGTAACGAGATGAGCCCCATAGCCCACTCGATGGAAAGGAAAGATTCCTACCAGCTTCTTCTAAACTCTACACTTGTGCAAGTGACAGGTGGCATGAGCATTTCTACATACATGTGATCACACACACAAACAAAATAAAATGGAACAGTAAAGTATTGGCAAAGTTTTATACACAAAGATACTTAGCATAGCATAACAAAAATTATTAAAATAGGAATTTAGCTAAATAATAAGAAAACAACATCAGACCACAATTAAGATAATGCTAACAGAAACTGGGAGACGCCTCAGGGTACAGTGCTGACCACACAGCATGAGGACCTGAGTTTGATTCCCAGCACCCATGTAAAAAGATCACTCACTGTTTCTGTTAGGTTGACTAGTCATGGAGCTTCAAAGCAAGATAGATTGATCTCAGGGAACACTGACAGCAAGGGTGGCCTCTGGTCTCCACATGTACATAGGTGCATCCTGCTCACATCTGCATACACAAAATACATACATAAAATAATAGCAATAATGAAAATTTTAGACACACAGACAGGCCAAGAGAATCTTCATTCTCCCCATGGATGTCTCCTCTTGGTGCCTCCTAGAGTTGGTCTTGGGTCAAGGTGCAGCAACTGTCCCAGAAGTCACACAAAGAATGTGATGGTTAATACTATAAACTTGAGAGGGTCTAGAATCACTTGAAAGGCAAGCATCTGGGCACACCTGTGAGGGATTGTCAAGATTAGATTACTTGCAGTGGACAGACCCACCCTGTGGGGATTGCCATCCTGTGGGCTTAGGTCTTGATTCAATAAAAAGAAAAATGTGAGCAGCAGCAGCATCCATCTCTGCTTGCTGACTGTGGACACCATGTGAGCAGCAGCATTCATCTCTGCTTCCTGACTGTGGGTACCATGTGAGCAGCAGCAGCATCCATCTCTGCTTCCTGACTGTGGATACCATGTGAGCAGCAGCATCCATGTCTGCTTCCTGACTGTGGGTACCATGTGAGCAGCAGCAGCATCCATCTCTGCTTCCTGACTGTGGGTACCATGTGAGCAGCAGCAGCATCCATCTCTGCTTCCTGATTGTGGGTACCATGTGAGCAGCAGCATCCATCTCTGCTTCC
>JAQHUG010000125.1:712261-723427 GCA_028555095.1 Dicrostonyx torquatus
GACTGTGGATACCGTGTGAGAAGCAGCAGCATCCATGTCTGCTTCCCGACTGTGGATGCCGTGTGAGCAGCTGCCTCAAGTTCCCGTTGTCATGCATTTTCCACCAGAATGGACTGTACCTTGAACTGTGAATCCAAATAAAGCCCTCCCGGTTTTTTCTTCCTTCCTTTCTCAAGTTGCTTTTGTTGGGGTATTTAATCCCAGTAACTAAGGGAGACACATGCACACCCCAGGGGGAGACAGTGGCTCTCTCTTTCAGGATCAAGTTCCCCAAGAGTTGTGGCCTGCAAGTAGGAGCATGCCCATTTGCAGACTGGTCAATGGCAAGAGGACAAAGTTCTGCCAAGGCTGACTGGACTGCTGCCGTGGGTGGTATGAGCTTGGCCTCCAATCTCACATGGGAAATCACCTGACAGCACAGAACAGAAATGGCAGTCCTTCAAAAAGAGCTCACCGGGAACTCCGCGCCACTTCTGCAACTCTTGAAATCTAAATTCATTTCTAACCCAAAGTTTCAACACTTTTCTGAACTGAGCATCAGTTCAGAAATCAAGAAATCAGTAAAAGGTAACTGTGGCTTAGAGATGAGTATAGTGATATTTTATTTGTGTTTTAATAAATAAGGCATTCCTGAAGATCAGTGTGCAAAACTAGCCACACTAGTCAACCATACAGGCAAGGCAGTGGTGGCACACACCTTTAAACCTATCACTCACACTAGTTAGTCATAGAAGCCAGGTGGTGGTAGTGCACACCTTTAATCCCAGCACTAGAACACAAGGCAGGATGAGACAGGAACTCGCTCTTTTCTGTCTGAAGATTTTTGTAGAGGTAGGAGCTCTCTAGTGGTTGGCTGCTTTGCTGATCCTTAGCTTGAAACCCAGTATCTGTCTCTGAGTTTTTCGTAGTCATGCTACAGATGAGCGTGGCCCATCCTTCTCTCACTATTGCTGTTTTTCACAAAAAAAAAAAAGGAATCAGATTTGGTAACAGCTGTGTGCTAGCACTGGGGTTCCACAGTCAAATGAAAATTCCAGAAGTGTGTCCTTTCTCCAAAGACTTGCGATGCTGGGGAGATGGCTCAGTGACACAGTAGAGAAGATCTGAGTTCTAATTCCCAGAACCCACACACAGAGTCAAACACACAGCGAAGTGTCTTTAATCCCAGTGCTCCTCCCAGGAGATCCCACCAGGAGGTGGAGACAGGAGAAGGAATCAGTGGAGGTCCATGGCTAGCCAGCCTGGTGACACAGGAGCAAATGACACAAGACCCTGTCTTGAGACAGGGGACTAACACCTAATGTTGTCTTCTAATCTCCACTCACATGTCACAGCATGGGTATGCCTGCACTCATCCCCGCCCCCGACACACAAATTGACATTGCATGATGGTATGCTATCATTGCCGAGGTTTCCTGGGAGCCGAGCCATGGCTGGCATAGAGGTGGTTCAGTTGAGCCAAGGCTGGCACACAGGTAGTTCATTTGAAGCCAGTTACCAAGGACTAGAGAGAGAAGGAAGAGGTCGGATACCCTACCCAAGAGCATATTGTTGTGTGTGCTGTGGGAATCTGGGGTTTGGCTGTACTGGAGCTTTATAAAATACAGCCATGGGGGCTGCAGAGGAGGCTTGGTGACTAAGAGCACTTCCTGCTCTTGCAGAGGACCAAGTTCAGCTCCAGCACCCACATCTGTAACTCCAGCTTCAGGTGGCCTGGTGCTATCTTCTGGCCTCCACAGGCACCCAGCAAGAGCATGGGTTGGTGTGGGTCACTGGCAGAGTAGTCAGGATCCCAGGTGCTTCGTCCTCATCCATCCCCATCCTCAACCAAAGTACAGATTCAACACCCAGGATCCCATAGGGGAAGGTCATGCAGCCGGGACAAGGCAACCCATTTCACCTCCTACAGGAAGAAGCAAGGGGTGGGTCACGTGTGTGTGACACCTGTAGGGGACAGTAGGGAAGGGTTCTGTAGGAGGGAAAATTCGCACGGAAGCCCTGACAACAGCCCCAGGAGGCACACAAGATAGGAGCTGGAGCAGCCTGTCAAAGGCCACATAACCAAGAGGAGGCCCCACAGCTCGGTTCTGACACCTACCTACTAGTTTCTCAAAGCGGTGGCTCTGACTGCTGGTTTCTATGCCTGTGCCCTGTCTGCAGAAGTATGCCATCATGGAACGAGAGCCTGGAGACGGCCTATTAAGCACTAGGTGGCAGAACCAGGGAGACTGTCCAATGGTGCAATTGACCCAGAGTGGGGGCATGGCGGGGTCACTGTTGCTGCAGTTAAGAATGTCCTCTGGGAGACATCATGCCTGCCGATGGACATGCATGCTTTACTTCCCCACCTGTCCTGCTCTGTGCCACCCGGGCAGTTCACAGGAGGTGCAGAGAAATCCAGAAGGGTAAGCAATGGGCTGGGCAAGTGGTCAAGGACATGCCCTGGAAGAATGTTGTTTTGTGTGTTACGCCTATGATCATCCCTGAACACCAAGGATAAGACCACCAGCTTATATACCCATGTCATGGGGGACAGAAGAGAGGTCAGGAGAGGTTAAGTAACCTGATGCTAGAATGAGTTAAAAGAACAAAGGAAGGGCCAGTTGGTAAAGGACTTGTCTTACACAGCCCGAGGATCTGAGTTTGATTCCCAGAACCCATCTAAGAAATGCTGCATTCTGGGTAGGTTTTGTCAACACAAGCTAGGATCATCTGGGAGGGAACCTCAGCTGATGGGCAAACCTGACAGACATTTTCTTGATTAGTGATTGATACATGGGAGCTGAGCCCACTGAGGGCAACTTAACACAAGCTAGGATCATCTGGGCAGGGAACCTCTGCTGATGGGCCTTCAGACAAACCTGATGGACATTTTCTTGATTAGTGATTGATATGTGGGAGCTGAGCCCACTGAGGGCAGTGCCACCTCTAGGCAGATAGTCCCAGGGTGTAGGAGAAAGGAAGCTGAGCGTGCTGTGGGGAGCAAGGAAGTAAGCTCCCTTCATGGTCTCTGCTTCCGTTTTTACCTCAGGCTCCTGCCCTGACTTCCCTTCCTGGTGGACCGTGACTGGAAGGCGAAAGCTGAATTTCTTCCACAAGTTGGTTTGGTCATTGTGTTTCATCCCAGCTATAGAAAGCATTCTAACAGAGGCAGGAGTTCATAGTCCCAGCGCTGGAGAAACTGGAGGCAGGGGGATTCTCTGCAGTTTACTGTTCAGCAGCCTGGTCCACTTGGGGACCCTGAGGTCCCAGAGTGAGACCCTGTCTCAGAAAGGATAGGAACTTCTGAGGAATGACACGTGAGGTACACGCACACACGGGCACGCTCTTCCTCATACACAAACACGTGTACCTGTATACACACTCGGCGGCTAACCTGGAATAAATGAAAACCCAAGCAACTGGGCATGTCTGTGAGGAATTTTCTCAAATGGCTCGTTTGAGGTGGGAAGAGCTACAATAAATCCGGGCAAACCTTGTGGTGGCAGCCCACATAAAAGGACATAAAAAGGAAAACTTTTGCTTTTTGCCTGCCTGCCCTCACTCTCTCTGGCAAGTTCATCAGACCAGCTGCTGAGGGATCCCTCTGATAGCCTTACACCCTACTTCTTCAGGACTCCAACATGGCCTGAAGACCCGCTGAGACATCCGGGCTCACGGACTGAACAACTAGAATCTTGCCCTCTCTTCCAGGAGACGGCCATTGTTGGACTAGATGGACCACAGCCTGTAAACCACTTGAGTAAAAACACATATAGATGGCCTGACTATACACCTGCACACGCACACCCACACCAACCCATACACACACACACACACACACACACACACACACACACACACGCAGAATAAAGGGATCTTTGCGCAGGATCTTCTGATGATGCCATCTGCCTGAGCCCTGGGGGTCCCTGTTAGCCTCCAGGCTGCCAAGCCCAGACCTTCAGCACAGGGCTTTCAGCTTTGCCGGTCTCCTATTTGCTCGTGGTGAGAGATGTCTCTCCATTAACCTCACCTTTCATCCTGCCAGGGTGACCTCGGAGCCCTGTGGGACTGCCCACTTTGAAGGTATGTGTTACCCTTACATGGGTTTTTCATTCATGTTTTCCCCTGGCGGGAGAGAATTAGCCTACTTAATTCCTGGCACTCCGTTCTCCCCCACCACACTGTGCTTCTGAGGTCAGGGGAGGGGCCGCTGCCTGTTTGCAGCTCCAGAGCACAGACCATGCCTGAGTTAGCCCCTGTGTGCTGAAGTTTGTGGCTCCTTCTTTTAGGCCAGCTGGTAGACACTGTGGTGTAGCCACCTGCTGCTTCCAACATCAGCAGCATTGGGGCAGCAGACTGGGTGCCCGCCAGTGTCCCTGGATTCCTCGGTGGCTCTGTGACATGCCTCACCTTCCTCAACATACTCTTTTCTGGCTGGTCAGCCAGGAGTAATGCTAGAAAGCTTGGCTCACCCATGGTATATTAATAATTCACCATGGCCTGGCAAGACGGCTCAGCAGGTAAAGACACTAGCCACCGAGCCGGACAGCCTCAGGTCAATCCCTGAGACACACACTGTAGATGAAAACTGACTTTCTCAAGTTGTCCTCTGACCACTACACCCATGCCATGTCATGTGAGCACACATGAACACAACACACACGCACACACACACAAATTATTTTTTTTTAATCTTGCTATCTTTGATCTGTTTGCCAGGGCTCCATTGATTAACCACTGCCCGTCAGTGTGACTGCCGTTAGTTCAGACGAAGTTTGTACTGGTTACTCTTTGCCGCTGGAACCAGACACTGGGTGTCTTCATAAGCATTCTCCACCTCCGCTTTGGAGCTTGCTGGTTTGGCTACACTGGCTGCCGTGAGCTTTGGGAATTTGCCTGGTTACAGCTCACTGTGGTGCCCAGCTTTTGACATGGGTGCTAGGAATCTGAACTCAGCGCCCCATGCTAGCTCAGCAGGCACTTGACCACCTGAGTCTGATGTCACTGACTTGGTTGGCAGTGTCGGGGCTAGAACTCAGAGTCCCCACCTCCATATGCCTCCCTGTGCCCTAGCCTCAGGCTGCAAAATTGCTGAGTCCAGTACGAGCTCTGCTCGCTAACAAGCAGAGAACAGTGTCATTCATGCTAACATTTAATACTTTAAACTTTTTCATGTCTACTGAACGCTTTCAACTCGCTGACGTGTTTGCTTATTAATTCATGTCATTCTAGAGAAATGAAAAATTATTTGTTAGCATACATCTCACTTTTGAGTCTTTTATACAGCAGGGGTTTTAAATGCAGAGGTGAAAAAAAATCCAACCCTACTCGGAACCACAAAGTGACACGGTTCGGCTTCAGAGCTTATCATTCTCAGCAGACACTGCAGGACACTCGGGTCACTGCCATCGTTCCGTGTCTTGCACCATACACTGTCTGCCCTGAGCTCATTGATGGGAAAGGAAAGACGCAAAGGAAAAGGAACTATGGGCGCCCTGTCTTTCCCCTTCCTCCTTGGTCATCGCTTCCAGCTTAAGTGGCTAGTAATCTAGGGACGTCATCCAAGTGCGAAAGGATACGGCAGGTTCCTTGGTCATTTGTGTTCTGGGAATGTAGGGACTGTCTTTCTGCTCTAGAAGCAGGCTCTGATGCAAGGGGAAAGGGTGACCTCTGGGACTGTCACTTAGGCAGTCATGAGCATGGTACACTGATCACTGCTGGTGTCCCCTTTGTTGTGAGCTTCTAGGTGCTCAGGGACATTCTCCACACCATTTGGGACTGCAGCCTGGTTCTGCTCATCCTCAGACTGCGCTGTCCCATTAGACTTCACAGAGAGCTCAAGGTCAGGGTCGTGTATTCCGAATGTGAGTGTTCCAGTGGAGCTCAGAGCACAGCCTTGCGTGTCTGCCTTTCCCTTCCATCTTGTTTGAAATGGGGTCTCTGGCTGTTTGCCACTGCCTTTCCCAGGCTAGCTCTGTATTCTCCATCTCACCACAGGGACGCTGGAATTAGAGGGTGCATCATTTTTTTATGGATTCTGGAGAACTAAACTTGGATCCTGATGCCTACACAGCAAGTATTTTATCTACTGGGCCATTTCTCCGGCCCAAGGTCAGAGACTCTGAAATGATCGTGAACCTGAAGGTGTCAACAGTTCAGGATGCTTCTCATGAGATGACATAGGTCATGAGCCCATGAGACTGATCCTGTCTGCAGGAGAGGTAGCACCCCAGACAGGAGGTGTTTGAACATAAACTTAAAGGCAGAACACTCTAGAACATCCAGTGAGGACAAATGAAGAGAACCTGGTCAGTAACAAGGTCTTGGGCTTCAGTGAGCAGCGGGGGCCAGGAAGGAGGCTTATCATCTTGAAGTTGTCCATGTCACAGGCCTAGGCCTGTGGACTAAAGGATGCTACTTGCAAGCCATCCCTAGTCAGGCATCCCCTCCCTAGGACCCTTCTTGTGCTCCCCTTGGGTAGTACACTTAACTTTGAAGATTTGTTAAATGAGGCCAGGATTGAGAAGGGAGTAGGTGAGGTACTACATTCAGAGTTTCCCTTAGCAAAGAAAGAAAACAAAAGCTGGAAGAGAGAAGAGAGTGTTGTGGGACATTTGTATGCTGTGTGAAGATGTATTATGGTGATTGGTTTGATAAAGAGCTGACGGGAAAGAGCAGGGAAGGAGGTATAGATGGGATTTCCGGGCAGAGAGAAAAGAGGTAGGAGATGAATTCATCAGACACCAAGGAGACACGGACTGAGTTGGACATACAGAAAGAAAGATAAAATGCCACGAGGCTAAACGTAGATTAATATAAATGGGTTAATTTAAGTTATAAGAGCTAGTGGAACAAGCCTAAGCTAAGGTAAAACTTCTATAGCTAATAAGTCTCCGTGTCGCTATTTGGGAGCTGGCTGGTGGGCCAGAGAAAGATGCGTTACAAGACAATTCATTCCTTAGTGTTTAAATGTCTGATTAATCCTTGTGTATTTACATGTGCGTGTTCCTGTGTGTGTGTGCATGCACGTTCATGCATTCACATGTGTGTGAAGATTCATGTATGTGTGTGTAGAGGCTAGAGGACAGCCTTTTGTTCTTCAGGAAATGTCCACCACTTTCTTGAGACCAGATCTCTCACTGACCTGAAGCTTGTCAGGTCAGCTGGTCTTATTGGCAAGTGAGTTCCAGTGGCCCATCTGTGTACACCTGGAATTATTAGCATGTACTGCTATGGCCAGCTTTCTTTTGCAAAGGTTCTGGGGGATCAAATTCAGATACATCCTTGCTGATTGAAGTATCTCTTCAACTCTAATTAATTCTGTAAGCAGGAAATTTTCTCCTTTAAAATGCTGTAATCCTCTGGTTTTCTGTTCATTCTGACTCTTTCCTTTCTAGGACAGAAGGGAGACACACTTGGCCAGAGGAGCAGTGATCAGCAAGACCGTTCTGCTTTATGCACCCTGCGGCATGCAGTGTTCACTCATGGTCGATATGAAAGACACGAGCTCTGGGGAACTAAGGAGACAACAAGATAGCATATAAACAGAAAGATAAACGTAGACCTGCCTCAAACACCCAGCATCATCTCTCTGAAATACCTTGGTTCTCGGATACAATTATCCCCAGTGTGGCTGGTAGAATGACTCTTCTGCAGGCTCCCATTGACTCTGGAACAATTTTAGAAACCAAAGAGAGAATGCTCCTAGGCTGTCCAGTGAGCGGTTGCGCGATCAGAGAGAGGGTAAGGAGGGACATCCTTTATCGGATTATATGCTGCCTTTAGTCCGCACACCACCAAGGAATTGGCTAAAGATGTCTAGTTCTCCTGACTCTGTGTTCAAAGATGCTGTGCAGGACAAGCATTTAAATTCCTAGTGGATTCCCCATCCCCATTTCCTTCCAGATGTTTGGCATGGTGCAGATGCCACAGTACATAAATGTGTCTCAAAGTCCAAGGGATGAGACAAGAGGGAGGGAAGGGTATGTCATCTTGCCTGACTCCCAGAGTAGACAGAAAGCAAGTCACAGGGGTTCCTGTACCTTGAATACAGGCTGGGGATGGCTCACTGTAGCCAGGTGCCTCCAGCAGCTCCGTGCAGTAAGCAATGTCCTAGGAAAGCTGACAGCCACCTGCCAGAGCTGTCAGAGTTCACAACTGACAAGCATTAGAGGACAGAGAGGGCCACAGAGGGTGTGTGCACGTGGGAATGTGCAGAAGCATGTCCCTGTGGCCCAAGGCTGAGAGTGAAGTGGGACAGAGGCAGGGCTGTGCATCTCTAGTTCCAGATGTGGGTGGCTCAGAGATCGGGGCTTCCCAGACTAGACTGACAGACAGGCAATGATGTCACTGACAGGCGGGCAGTGACATCACTATCCAAACTGGAAGTTAGCTCAAGCCGCCTACTGAATTCCCTTAATGCCTAAGGGCCCCAGGGCAAATTAATTTGCTTAGAGATACTATTCCCTGCATCATCAGAGAAGGAAAGAAAGCTGCTTACAGTTTTGTTATTATTATTATAAATTCTGAAGTTATATTTATGTTTCATGTGTGTGCATGTATGTGTGTTTGAATGCAGGTAACAGTGTGGGCCACCTGGAACTGAAGTTACAGGTGGTTTTGAGTCACACAACATGGGCGCGGGGGAAACCAAACTTGAGTCCTTGGGTCCTCTGCAAATGTTCTTAACCACCGAGCAATTTCTCCATCCCTCCGCCCTTTTCAATGGTTTTTTTAACTGTGAGATTAAGCATTCTGCAGAGGGACAATAGAAACCCAGCTAAAATATGACACAAGCCCAGCTCTGTTAAGAGTTCTGGCAACTTCTTTCTTTGTCTCCTCCTTTCAGAACAAATGGTGTCTGGGAAAGTCCTACAGGAGAAAGACAGATGTCACTACCTACAATGGCAGGCACCTTAGGGAGATGTCCTCAAAGGCAGAGCCCCTGGGGAACGTGACTACCCACCTGACCCTAACTTCCACTGCCCTGCTGTGTCATGGCTGCCTCCTGGGGTCAGTTTTCAGCTTTGATATCCAAGAGGCGTCATTTGGGTTGCCATCTTTGAGTCAGGGAGCGGGGGAGAGTGTTGGCTCATTTACAACGGATTGACCAAACTCCCATGATAAGAGGCCCCTAAATCAGAGTCACAGCTCAGCCTAGCACTAAGCATGACTGTGTCAGACCCCTGCACGCCAGACCTGACTGCTTGCCCCGGGGAGACACTGAGCAACCAGGACTGGAATGTCGTGGGGGATCAGCCTGTCTTCTGGGAGGTAGGACCTGCCACGCTGTAGTTGAGGAAACTGAGGCCCGTCATTCAAAAAGCCATGCTTTCTTTAAAGCAATAGTTACATCTCTTCTTACCATGTGACATATTGGGGGTGGGGTAGTGTCTATATGTGTATACACATGTGACCATGTGTGTATACACGTATCTCTATGTGCATACACGTGTGTGTGTATGCCTGTGCACGCGCCTGTGAAAAGCAAAAGCCAGTGCTCACCCTATCTTTTGAAACAGGATTTCTCAATTAACTTAGAACTCGCAAGTTCAGCAGAGTTTGTTAGCCAGCAAGCCCCTGAGACCCTCCTCTCTCTGCCTCCCAGTGCAGGAGTGCAGGCATGCTCCACCACACCTGGTTTCTTATGTGGGAACAGGAGACCAAACTCAGGCCCTCATGCTCATGCAGCAAGCGCCTTGCTGACTGACAGCCATCTATCTCTTCAACCCATTGAGACAGATCTAACCAGGTTGGACATGATATTTCCCACATCCAGCTATGAAAGAGTCCGGGATACATCAGACTCCAGGACGTACCAGTTTGGAATGATTGGTCTGCTAGTGGCTGTTAAAGGATAAGCTACATATGAAATAGGCTGGGATCTTTGAGTCACGCACACAGCAGTGCGGGGGCTCCTCTCACAGACGAGCCTGGTCCCCTGGAAGTGAGAATTCTATGGAGGTTAGCTCCCTCCCTAAAACTCAGGATAGATGGGGAAAGGGAGGAAGGAGGTGTTGAAATTCTGCCCTGTGGAGGCATCTGGGAAGCAAGCCATCACTCCCATGGAGTCGCAGGGCTTCCTGCATGTGTGCACTTCCTCCCTGGGATTGGACACTCTGCCTTGAGAAGCCTTAACTCCACCCGCATGTTCTCCGTGCTCACTCGGAAAGGCTCCACACTCCATCTTCGTGAGAGGATTCCCTCGTCTCTTTTGTTTTGCTCTTTGCTTCTGTTTTCATTGTGTGTGTGTGCATGTGGTGAGGGAGGCATGGGTGTCTTCCTTAGTCATTCTCCACATTATTCTTTGAAACGGCATCTCTCACTAAGCCTGGAGCTTGGCTGGTCTCATTTGAGCTGGTTAGAGTACCTGCGTCCCCCTCCCTAGTGCTGGAATTATAAATGGCAGCCATCTTGCCAGGCTTTTCACAGCCTCTGTGGATCGAGCAGAAACCCATGCTTGCATGGCAAGCGCCTTACTTACTTCTTTACTTACTCCCAGGTTCCTTGTTTCGTCATTGAGATGGGGTCTCATTGCAACCCAGGCTGGCTTTCAGCTTGCTGTGTAGACAGGGATGAACTTCTGATCCTCCTGCCTCTAATTCCCAAGAACTGGCATTACAGGTGCATACACCATGCCCCATTTATATAGTGCCTGGGCGTGGTGCATAATACCCAGGCACCTTACCAACTGTGTTACAGCCCAGGGCGAGGAGTCCTTGTTTTACCGGACAAATTTGGAATTAGCATGAGATAGCTCCAAATCTTCCCATACAGGGACACGAATCCCCAGTCCACCCAGGGCCAACGCTGTGGTGTGGAAGAGGCAGCAAGCAAAACTCCAGGCTTTCGGCATTCTTAGGTAGCACGAGCCTGGGGTGGTACTAGGCGCTGCAGCCAGTCTACGCAATACAAAGGCTTCAAGACTTCCACTTCCACCAGTGAGAGCTTTCTACAAAAACATTACACTGACTTACTCTTTCTCTGGGGGTCGGAGAACAATTTGCCCAGCAAGAATTGATTCTTGCCTTTCATGATGTGGGTCTTGTGGATCAAACCTCAGGTCATCAGAATTGGTGGCAAGAGCCTTTCACCACCTAGCCATTTCAGTGACATATATCTATGTCAGGGCACTGGCTAACACACATCTATGCTCTCTCAAACCCTCAGATAAACAAAAATATC